>JADDOH010023371.1:0-113202 GCA_016648135.1 Agrypnia vestita
CAAATTTTAAATTTGATAAAATAATTAGTAGGTACACATTACAATAAATTTTTAAACGAACAAATATATAGTAAATTTAAATTTGATAAAATAATAAGGAACAGAAATACAGAACTATCGGTAAAGTAAGGTAAAGCAAAAAGAGAAATCTAAATAAAATATAAATTACAAAATATATAATAAAAATTTTAAATAACCTAACCTAAAAATTTTAAATAACCTAACCTAATACCACTATCACCGCTTAACTAAGAATGCGACATTTTCGTGGATCTAAATAATCATGCATGAAATAATAATCTTCCTTATAAGGTTAACATTTACTTTTACCTATTTTTAAAATCTATATGTGTGCTTATATATGTGGGGTATAAAACAAAAAAAATATTAAAAAATAATTTGAATGCAGTCACCAAGGATTACTAATTTACAATGTAGTTAATTCTAGATTTTATGTGTCTTATCAATGCCTTCCAAAATCGTGTTTCCTTTAAATTTATAGGCTATATTTCCTATTTTTTAAAAAATCAGCAAATATAATTTTTTTACATTAACTACGTACATTTTTTTAATCATCATCTATCTATTTTTTTTTAATAATCTGAACAATCTATGTAATTTTTAAAAAAATACTACTTACCAACAAAAAAAATCAGTAGGTACAAATTTGTAGGTACCCACCTAGGTACAAAATTTTATTTTAAAAAATCAGTATAGGTATATTAAGTATTTTATTTTATTAAAAAATCAACCGATGACTATTTTTATTACCCAATTATGCATATATTTTTTATTTTTAAAATCCCTACCTTCCTACGTGATTTTTTCGTTTTAAATTTTTTATCAGCAACTTAAATTGTATGTATAAGTACAAAGGAAGACTGAAAGAGAGCGGTGTAAGAATGCTTTCCAAGCGATAGGCTCCCGATTCGATTAAGATAAAGGGCACAAAGAAGAAAAAGAAATGATAAAATAATAAACTGATATTTTTGTAAATTAAAAATGTGCGATATTTTTTTTCCTCTCTAAATTTTCAAATATCTGTTATTATGTCAGTCTTTGGCCATATTTCAAGACAATATAACGTGTCCCGTGTCCTGGAGGCTGCGCGGGAAGAAAAACAAAATACCTTCCGGTGATGAAGAGCGTCCCGCCGGCCAGGAGGGAAGTCCTGCTGAGATTTATGACGCGACAAGTGCCACACTTACACCACCCTTTGTGGAGCAGGCTGCGCGGGGGTGATAATGTTGTGCCGCAACTCTCACCTACGAGCATTGTGCTTTCAAAGTGGACGATATTTATCAACAGCCTCTTTTTTGTCGTGTAGGCAATTTTTAACGGATTCGTACAGTATTGTAACAAAAATAATAGGTGTATGGGTCTGTAATAAACACGGACAAATAATCAATCTTTCTTAATATCTTACTACCGCGTAGATTGTAACACCGATAGATCAATGCGATAAACGACCAGACACTGTAAGTTTTCAAGTTTATTCTTTGTTTCTTTCGACCTCAATGCAAAAGTCTTAAAATCTTCAATGAACTGCCGGCAAATGTGAAAAAAGTAAATAGTCTCACTACCTTTCGTTGGTTAAGTGCAAAATTATGTGAAAAATAAGTTTAATTATAGAATGTTCTTAGGGTTCCACGGCTCTCATAAGGGCTGATGTGTGCCTGCAATGGGATCCAAAACTTCAACCAGAAAGGTCGTAATAACACAGAAGGCCCAAACTAAAACTTTAATTATGATCATGTTATGTTGTTTCATGTTTGTTTTTTTTAATTTCTTTACTTTGTGCCAAATGTGAAAATGTGTTTCTATTTATGATCATTTATGTTGATATATTTTTGAAATATTTTTGGTGTCACATCGAAAATATGCGAGTTTGGTGGGGGTGGCTTTGCGTGAGTGGGGGTGGGTGACGAAAATGTGCTTTCTAGCACGTTGTTTTGTTATGGGAAGACCGCAAATGCTTATTGATTCAAAATAGGCACGCCGACCGTGTCGGTGAGCCTAGAAAGAGTTCCGGAAAAACCCGCTCTAGGAAGTTCTGGAAGGAGAAGGTTCTAGAAAATTCCCGAAAGTTCTATAAGGTTCTAAACTGAGTGGCGGAATGTGTCGAAGGTTCTTGTACATTCGACAAATTTCTCGAATGTTCTGGAAGCAGGATGTTATAGCAGGTTCGCGAAAGTTCTATGACGATCCAGTGTACTAAAAATCTACGCGTGCGAAGCCGCGCGAGCACAGCTAGTTTTGTATAAACGAGTTGCACCATAATTGTGGGTCATTTTGTGTTTGACAGCCGGTGAAGTCATAGAAACAGCAACGAGCGAAAGCGGCGATTAATTATTTACGCGAATTATAATCGGACAATGAAGAAGTATTGATTGCCTGCTTGCGTGCGAAATATTCTCGATAGTGATCAATGCGATAGAAACTGCGTGGTATAATAAAGACTATTAATGTAATTTACCATAGTTAAGTTTGTGCCTAGTGACTTTGTTCATTAAATAAAACAAAGTGATTTCATTTATACATTTAGCGTGCATTCTTGACACTATATATGTTAATATGTTTTTGATGATTATGTAAAATTGGAAGCATCTTTACGAAAAAAATATTTTCAAGCTAGACAATAAGCCAGTAAATTCAGTAAAAAGAAATTTAAAATTATTCATTTTCGATGTTATGTAATTTTCCGATACAGTGGGCACTAAATGGTGTGAATTTTATTATGTACTCGCGTTAGAAAGTGATTTGTTGATCTAACGGTAACCTGTTTATCTATATTATTACAGTTCCTTATTTTTCCATATGTGAGATATAAAATCGAAGGCAGTAATATCCAAAAAAAAATTAATGTAATCATTAAGCATCTTATTTATAATGTACTGGTTTTGATATTTTATAGGAACATGGCCTATGAATTTATAGGAAACATGATTTAAGAAGGATAAATACATAAAATCTTTGATTCAATACATTTAAAAATTACTAATCTTTGGACCGCCTTCAAAACATTTATTTTTTATTTTTTATTTTTTGAATAATGCTGCCTGTTGCGCGCCAATACTATATATTTTTTCCTATTTTCAACCACCTTCTCCTGTTACCACTCCAACCTACCCACCTCCCATTGTTACACTCAACCTGTCACACACAACAACACCAGTCTGTTACGATCTGCCACCGCGCCGGTGCAAATCTCTGCCTTGCGTAATTGAATTATGAAGCGTGTCATGTTCTAGTGATATAAAAATAATAAGTAATTATCTCTGCATTAAAACAAAGTGAAAATGGTGTCTGTGTTTCATCTGTGTATCATCTGTGTATTATCAAAACATAACATTCGAGTGTGGTGAACTTGAACTGATAATTACCAGCCGCTACCGGCATCTCTTCACCGAAATTAGAAACAACAAAGGTACGTGATATCTCAAAAACAGTATGCAATCCACTTAAAATAATTCTGTGATCATTTAAAGATACTTCGTGGCGCAACATTATAATTTAAAATATGTCGTATTTTACTTTGTAAATACTTTGCAATATGAGTTATTAAATATAGTAGTAATTTCAATGTGTTTTAATATTAAATAAATAAAAATATCTTGGTTAAACAACACTTATATTTATTGTTGATTTCAACCAGGTTTCGCTACGACCGTAGCTTCTTCAGGAAGAATCTTAACTGAAAGAAGCTACGGTCGTACCGAAACCTGGTCGGAATCGACAATAAATATAAATGGTGTTTAACCAAGTTATTTTTATTTATTTAATTATAATATCCCACCACCTAGTGTTTGCTTCCTTTGAAAATTTGTTTTAATATTATTTTTTCTTTAGTATTTAATGAAACATTATCTAATTTTAGTAGCTACTTGCTTCAAAATTTTATTTCAAATTTTTTTCTCTACCTTGCTTATATAAATAACGATCTATAATCAATTTATACCTTAACCTGCTACACCCATGGTTCAAAAGAAATAAAAAATAAACAAACTGAAGAAACAAAGAATGAACGAATACTTTATAAATTCCATAGATGAAAAAATTAAAATTGACGAACGAAATTTTAATTCAGTAAGCGACACAAATGACATAAATTACTATAGTTTCGATAGAAGCAGTCGCTCTCATCATCAGGAATAGATAATAAATAACTTAAATGCAAAATTTATCAATCTAATCGAGTAGGTCAGGGAGGCAATTTCTCCGAATTTTCCAATCATATAATTAACACTAATCATTACTTCGGTAGTCACATATTGAAACTTCTCCACTCGTGTGGATAATTAATAGTTTGAAAACCATTAAAATCTTCAAAAAAGTTGAATTAAAAAAACACACTAATAAATAATACCACAGTCCACTTCACTCCTCAATCCTAGAGATTTTTGCGGAAAAAAATACTCCTCCCCACCGCGCTCCCCCATGACCTACCTGATTAGATTGATAAATTTTGTGTTTAAGTTAGTTATTATATATACCTGATGATGAGAGGGACTAGCCCTCTCGAAACTACAGTAGTAATTTAATAACTCACATTGTGTGTGTGTGTATTACAATGTAAAATAATACATATTTTAAATGACTTCTTCAAAAACGGCTAAATAATTTTGTGGTGACATTATTAATATAATTAATAAATAAAAACTTCGTTTTCACCACTTTTGTATTGAAAATATCAACACGTTTCAGAGCCGATAAGAGCTTTTCACAAATAGTTATCTTTTAAATTTATTTTCATGTTAAATGGATACTTTATTATTATTCGTTTTCCATATATACATATTTTTAATATTGTGATTGTCAATACTTCAATTTTTTAATTTAATATTTAAAGTATACAAATGTATCCTGACGAAGGGGCCATGGGCTCAGAAACATGTTAATATTTTCAATACAAAAGTGGTGTAAAAAGTTTTTTTTTTCGGCTGGGTCATGTGGAGAGAATGTCCGGGCATCAAGCACCAAAGCCCTTGCTGAACTCAAGGCCAATAGGGCGAAGGAGCTTAGGAAGGTCTAAATTAAGATGGAGTGACAACGTCCTCAAAGACATCTCTGCGTTAGAGCTTCGGAACTGGAGAGAGCTGGCACAAAACCGAGATGAGTGGAGGAAGATTATTGAGGAGGCCAAGACCCACCAAAGGTTGTTGTGCCAAGAGTAATGATTTTTTTTATTTTAACTACATTTTAAATTAATTCTACGATCAATCACCAGGACGATGTTACTGTTTACGAATTTATGTAACACTGCCTTTGCTTTTATACCCCACATAGTTGCTTTTCATTGGACAGTTGTAGTAGTACAACACCTACAGGTGATAACTCGTGCTTACCTCTCATAACTTGTCTGCGTCAATTCTGTGAATAATTTAGGAACAACATCGATCTTCTTGCTAGACAAAGTTCCACCGAACGTTAGTTGTTTGTTCATAGAGACGTGATCTCAATGCACAACTCTGTTGGCGGAATCTCAACTACGGATGACATATTTGAGTTGAGAAATGCAATTAATCAACGAAATACCGCGCTACACATTCAGAATATCGGATTGGGCAGTATCTCCTGAGAATGGTTTCTTACTACCTCGGCAGGTAGCGGTGTGACCATCTTCAATTTCTCCAAAATAGTTTTAATTTATTACTAAGGGAAAGCTCGAAATGAGTTAATGATTAATGATTAGATTCAAAACAAACATTTACAAAAAATACTGAATTTGTTGTGAAGAAAATCGCAAAAAAGTGTCCTTACTTGGAAGAATAAGAAGACATATAAATAAAAATACAAGTTTATTAATATACAATACTATGATTCTCCCGCACATAGATTATTGTTCAGTATATTATTTATAAGCAACGAAGGAATGCTAAAGAAACTACAAATAGTACAAAACAGAGCGATGCGCATAATACTGAAGTGTAATAGGAGAACTAAAATAACAAAAATATTGAATGCCCTAGGACTGGAAACTGTAAATCAAAGAATAATATATAATGTATTGGTGCAAATATTTAAAATTAAACATGGATTAGTACCCAAATGCTTTGATGACAGGATGAAGCTAAATATGGATTTTCATTCCTACACTACAAGAAGAAGTGACAACATAAGACTACCAAAGAAAAAGAAAAACACCTCACAAAATTGTATGATGTATAAAGGTATAAAACTTTTCGATAGCCTGCTAAAGAAAATTCAAAACATAGAGAATATAAGGAGGTTTAAACTGAAGTTGCAAAAATTTAATCATAAAAACTTTTGAATTATTAGATGGAATGCAATATGTCTAAGTGAAATCATATGTTAGCCCACACAACATTATGTGTGGAACAAAATTATTAAGATAAATAAATAAATTAAATTTAAAAATCTGATAACGGTTTAAATTATTATTCAACATGAAGACGTATACCTATGTAGGATACGTCAATCGTGAATCGTTTGAAAAAATAGAACGCTCAGTATTATTTCATATAAGTACCAGACAATTGATGAAGTATTTTACTCATAAGTGCGTTATAAGAAAATGTGACCAACGTTCCAGTGGGCTAATCTTTATTTTATGACCTCGCTCTGAATTTCTTAAAAAAAACGTATCCTGGCTTAGTTGAGTGCCCTGATGTCAAAACTGAAATCAAAACTTGGGGGTCGTAAGTATTTAAAAAGATATTACACTTTAAAGTTTGAAATTTTTCCATACGTTTTGACGGGTGTAGTGCAAAATGTGGGTCTTTCTGTTTTTAATATTACACATTTTCCAGTAAAATTGATTGTCCTGATTCCAAAAATGTCATAAAATGAACCCGGCACGCATATATTTAACGAGTAATGTATATTATAGATGTGTCACAGAGACGAAACTGTATTTTTATGGGAAAGTAGGGTACAGAGAGGGTTGGTTACAACACACATGTGAAGTGTGGCATCCAATTCAAATATATACAACTTCCAAAAAATTAGTAGACATGGTATATTCTATCATGGGTGGAAATGGCGAACGTTACACATGTGAAAAGTGATCACTTAAGCCAACCATACGATAGGTCGTAAGTCCTACGTACACCAAAAAATGACTTCTATACCTACTTTCCCATAAAAATACAGTTTCGTCTCTGTGAGACATCTACAATATACATTAATTGATTAATGATGCCTCTGTGACAAAAAATCCAGCACTACCGTTCTGAAAGATTTGAACAAACTCAAAAATATTTAACGAGTAATTCCAATTTAAAAATCGCAATTATTTTCTGAGTGAGTTTGACAAATCAGCTTTTCCATAGAATAGAGACAATATAGCCTTTTCCTTTGAATTTTTACATGTATCTATGGATGAGTATTTTAACCATTGAATAATTGTCTATAATTCGCGTGTCGTATAGATAAAATGGCTAAATACACCTGTCAAAACATATGGAAATTTTTCAAATTTTAATAAGTATAATTAATTTTTAAATACTTACGACCCCCAAATTTTGATTTCAGTTTTGACATCAGGGCACTCAACTACGCCAGGATCTTTTTTTTAAGAAAATTAAAGAGAGGCCATAAAATAAAGTGCATTAAACATACTATTGTATAGGGGTTTTTTTTTAAGAAGTATAGAACTTTAAAATGAAATAACAAAACACATGAATTGTGATAACGGCCACGATATTGACATTATAGGAAAGATAATTTTAATATATGTAATTTCTTCGAGTGCAATTTCATCTCGACAAATATGTCACTCGCCAGAATATAAATATGTAATATAATAGTAATCAAACTTAACCAAATTCCTTCATAAATTACTCGCGTCAATTTTTTGAGAATCCCCGGTAAAATTGAATATACTCATACACGTATCTCCAGATATGATCTTCAATTTGATGGAGTGTGGGCACATCGAATGCAAACAAATCCCCCGTGACGAGGGTACAGAGAGTGTTGTATGTTCTTCCAAGAGTTTTCACCGACGATGTATCAAACATGCTTAGACTTTCACATTTTAAAAATGGCAAACCTGTGTGTGATAAAATTTAAATATATTTTTTTATTATTGGTCCTTACATATGAAATTGGCGTTTAGTATGGTAGGAACATAAAGCCGATTTTTTTTTATTATAATATATTTATTTAATCAAAGTATGTACCATTGCTATCTATGCACTTTTGCCATCTCATAGGTAGTTCATCGATCCCTTTACTAAAACAACCATTCGGACGGGAATCAATAAAATCTTTGAAGGCGGTTTGGACTGCCCCATCGGAGTTGAATTTTTCCCTGTGCAAGAAGTTATCCAAATTTCGAAAAAAATGGTAATCTGTTGGGGCAAGGTCCGGAGAGTACGGTGGATGTCTTAGACATTCCAATTGAAGCTCCTCTAATTTGGTAGCCGTCTGTTGTGCAGTGTGTGGTCCAGCGTTATCATGAAGCAGCAGTGGCCTAGAGCGATTAACCAGCCTCGGTTGTTTAGCAGCTAGCTTTTCCATCATGGTTTGCAGTTGCTGACAATAGACATCTGCTGTAATCGTCTGGCTAGATTTAAGAAAGCTGTAGTGAACGAGGTGTCGTCGCGAGGTGAGCACTAGTCCACCAAACGCTCACAAGTAACTTTTTTGGAGTCAATTTTCGATTGGGGCATGGTTTGGCTGGTTCGGCAGGGTTCAGTCATTGCGATGAGCGCTTCCGATTATCGTACAGGGTCCACTTTTCATCACAGGCAATGATTCGATTTAAAATCCCTTCATTATTGTGCCGGTTGAGTAATGCAACGCAGCAGTCAACGCGCGTTTGTTGATTTGCTTCACTCAATTCGTGAGGTACCCACCTTTCAAGCTTTTTCACCTTACCAATTTGCTTCAAGTGGATTAAAACAGTTTTATCACTAACACCGCAGCCTGCAGCTAACTCGGATGTGGTTTGCGATGGATCCGCTTCCACAATAGCCTTCAATTCTTCATTATCAACTTTGGTCTCCGGCCGTCCACGGGGCTTGTTCTGCAGGTCGAAATTTCCAGAACGAAAACGTTGGAACCAAAAACGCACTGTGTTTTCTTTTGCGGCACCGTCGCCATACACATCATTAATCCTTCGAGCCGTTTCTGCAGCACTGGTGCCACGGTGGAACTCGTACTCGTAAATAACGCGATATTTCAAGTTTTTCATTTTGTAAACTGAGTGACGCAAAGAAAAAAACAATTGAGGAAAAAACAAATGAATTATAATTTTCAAAACACAAATACATGAGTAAATAGCTGTATAAATTTGGATTTGGAATTCCTAACCAAAGAGAAGATATTTGAGATCAAATTTGCCAGTACGGCAAAACGCCAATTTCAAATGTAAGGACCTAATATATTTAAATTTAAATTTAAAGATTACTTATGTGATATTTTTTACAAACGGTTTATCAGAATTAAGACAGAATAATTCAAATTAAATAAATATCTAGTCTCTTATTATTTCAATTAGAGTTTAAAATTTATTTTTATTTATTTATTGTAAAATAAAACGGTGATTTTACTAGTGGCTAGTCTACTGTAGAGGTATTCTGAGAACTTAGAGAGAGTATTCTTTGAACACACAGGGCACAAGATGAATATGAAGAGGTTTGTGCATCGTATACCAGGGCAATGACAAATCCTTATGAAATCCCGATGCAAAATGGACCAAACGTGCTTATTTTTGTACGCATAAAGTGAGAAATATCAAAATATTTGTCTAATATTACTACGTCAAAATTGACGAAGTATATGTTATATTATAGCGGTTAAGATAATATATAATATTTCCCGAGAAAGAGAGACTTATGTCTATTTATACTTGCGTAAACCTGGTGTCGTAGTATAAAAAAAGATTATAGAATATTTTTGACATCTACTGATTTCATATTTAAATTCCCTTCCCAATGGCGGGAAGGATATTCCTGAACCAGCTCAGTTGGGAACATTGCTCAATCTTCAGGGTAGTTCTGGTTCACGAGTGTGTTTGGTGGGTATCGGGAAGTAAATAAAAGAAAAATGTTGAGTACAATATTGTATTAGAACAAGTTTTTAAATTTCACAAAAGACACAGTTTATAATTAAAAGAATTATAATTACAATTTCTAATTATAGAAAATACAAGTATAGCTATAACTAGAAATACAGACACAATCTCGCCAAAAATGATACTAACGTTTAAATAGTGTCTCTAGTTTTGTAGGGAAATAATTATTCACTTTAATTATTGAAATATAAAAAAAAACAAATGACACAGGTCTATCTGTCAGTAGAAAGTACAGTTGTAAGAACAACAAAAATGACAGTAAATTTCTATAGTGACTCGAGTTTGACAGGCAAATAATTATTAAATGTGTTAATCAAATTAAAATAAAAGTGACACTACATTTATATAGTGACTCTAGTTCGGTAAAGAATAATTATTAAATGTGGTTATTTAATAATTATTATCTATAAGTAGAAAGTTCGGGGGAAACCACAACTAAATGACACTAATTTTTCTTTAATGAGTCATCTGTCAAACACGATAAACATTAAAGGGATGAAAAAAGTCTGATAGAGTTCTTCTTGTATTGCTTTAAGATGTTTTTGAATTTCAATGGGGTATATTTCACTTTGCTATTCTCACTTTCAATGTAAAATACAAGTTTTACCTTTGCTTCGTCCAGAGGTTTCTCTACAAAGTAAACCTATGGATGTTATGACGACTGCTGAAATTTAATGGAACAAAATAGTTGTTCGATGGTCTCTGGTTATCCGGTAGTAGTTCGACGAAACTGGTATAATACAGGAAATGTTGTGGTAGTCGAAGTATATTTTTAAGATGCCGGGTATTTGACGCCGTTGGTGAAATTTAAAAAAGTTGCCTGGCTATTATCCGTTAGAATCATTGAAATTCTGAATACACTTATCCGATTGTAATTCAGTAATTTGAGAATTATCACTGTGAGATGCTGGTTCCACAACTTCGGTTTCAAAGGACATTAAGTTTTACGAACGCCTTACACAAAAAAAAAATGGCGGGTACAGACGCCGTTTGCGAAATTACAAAAGAAACTGTCTAGTTTACATCCGTTTGAATCATTTGAATCATTAAAACACTTCACAAGATTATTATTGGAATAGATTGGTATTTATCACTGGTTTATGTATTAATATCACAGGTTAGGATTCGATGCATTATTTTTACAGACGTCTTGTACCAAGATGGCGGGTATATAAACTTGTGTGATTTCGCCGGCTATAGGTACGCAATAAACGCTGGAACCATCCACACAACACGGAAGCTTACTTGCCGCGAGACATTTTACACATTCGTACCCATAATATCAATAACTATGCAAATCCTGCGTCAATTTCCGGACTATTTACACGACAAAACCCGAGCGGTGTCCTTTTTGCGATCGACCAATGACAGCCCCGTAAAAAGATGCTTTCCGCGGAGCGTGTCCATGCAGCGGCGCCGCCTGGCGTTAAAAAAAGGCACATGGCAGTCACGGAATTCCGAATCATTGTCAAAGATAAAATATCAAAAGATTTATGACACTGGGTTTACGTAAACCAAAATTTGTATTAACAAACACATAATCATTTTATCTTGCGAACAACGCTGAGATGAAGAAGACAAAGAAAACGCCAAAACGATAGCTGTATGAGAAGACGGATGTTAAGATATATAGATAATTGGAAAGATCCCGAGGTCAGCTGTGAAGATGAGACCCAGGACTGAGAATTCTGAAAGTGCAGTATAACAGGTGCCTCACTTAATTGAAGCTACAATATGTCATCATCATCACTCTTGGCCCGTGGCCCGTGGCCGGAGACAACAACCCGTTGTGGGTCTCGGCCTACTCAAAATTCTTCCTCCATCTCGGTTTAGTGCCAGCCCTCTCCAGTTCAGATAATAAACCCACATAATACAACAAAATTACAACAAACGAATAATTTTAAAACTATTCATAATCAACTTTTATCTACGATGACAGAATCCTTATGCCAACTAGCTACAGTGTCAAGAGTATTTTAGGATTTTTCAAAAGGGGTTGAATTCGGAAGGGAGGCTCCAATTATAATTGTGAAGTAGTTCTAAGGGTGCGCTACTGGAGCCAGCCGCCCGTATTGTAAAAAATTAATTGCCTATTGAAGTAGAAAGTAATTTTTAACATAACGTTGAAGCGCATGTTAAATCATTTAAATAATATGTCTAACTCAGCGTATGGTATGGGTTGTCTTTATTGAATAATAACAGTTTAAAGTAATATGTAGCCTTTACTAGATCCTTAATAGATCGTTGACAATTGAACAGACGTGCTCGCACTGCCTCTCATGATGGAAAATTATTAACAAGGCACCCTGAAGATGCCTGTTGTGATTCAGGCGAAACGTCGGTTGACGAATGGTCCTTCTGAGGACCAGATATTGACGCGGGTTACCCCTAAAGAAATTAATACTAACATTTCTAACACCCGTGAAAACTTTTATTATAATATATATATATATATATATAACATATACCATTAACATATATATATATGTTAATGGTATATGTTGTATATGGAATTCTTTGGGCTTCTGGACTGGATCGCGTGGTGGTATGGTTTCCCTGAGGAAACTTAGGCCAACGTTTCGGCATGGTATTACTTGCCTGATAGTAGGGAGATTAATTTCTACTACTATAAGTTTTGTGACCAAGCCGCGACGACGCAAGTAATACCTTGCCGAAACGTCGGCCTAAGTTTCCTCAGGGAAACCACACCACCACGCGATGCAGTCCAGAAGTCCAAAGTATTCCACATGTATATGTTAGTTCTAACTACTTTGGGGGTAAAATTGCGTCAAATTCTGGTCGTCAAGACCAGTCGTCTGCCGACGTTTCGAACAGATCAGAACTTTTGTATACAGTAAACTTTTGTAAAAAAAGTAGATTGTATAATCAATTGTAAACTTTGCCTGTCTCAAGGCAGGTTCTTCTAGTGAGATGTTAATCAAAAAACAAAAATCCAACAAAGCATTTCGTATAATATTTGCATATTATATAAAATACGCCTCAACAATATCAACTTTACTAAACTGTATATTTACAAATGGGCCGTAGTATTTTTTAAAGTAAAACGATACAATGAGTTTCATAAAGCGGATTTTTTAAATAGGCCATCACTTCAAAATAAATCCACAAACTTTTATTTTAAATTAATGGTGCAGCCCTTAAGTCCTAGGTGCGGGGGTGGATCCTGCTTTGTTTAAATACAGTCCACTACCCTATTTTGCTGTTTCCTTGACACGCTCCCGCCGGAGAACACTGAAACCTTGCACGGAGCACTTTGGGATGCAAAATAGGCAATTGCTTCAACAAAATGTAGAATACGAAAGTGGGTGGAAGACCGAAATATTTCTGCTAGGAATTTTAAAATTTGTTACACCTCAAGGGTTAGGCGCAAGTGTTTTATACTGAAGACAACGTGTATTTATATGAATTGTTTAAAGGGAGGCCGCGCATTTCAGCCACCCGCATAAATTATTATCAGCATTTCAAGACATGTTTTGCCTTTGAAAATTCGTTCTAAAGTTTTCTCGGCGCTTGCCTTTGTTGTGGTTTGGATCAAAAATTATTTATTTTTTACTGTTCGTAATAAACATACCCTTTTATTTATTTTGATCAGTAAAAGCAACGTACGCTAGTTAACTTCATAATTTGAAGCATACTGTTTGCTTACTAACGCTAATAAATATTCAAACTGACAAAAAATTCACTTTCTTTATTTAACAATATTCTCACATTGGTTCGATTCAATTTGATATCATTCTGATATATTTACTTAATACCTTAAAATATTTTTCCGACACAAACAATATCATCAACAAATATCTCACTCTCAGTTAACAAGGGCACAATTGAACTGCGACTATCTTGTACCAAAATTTACCAAAACCTTTTCACAAAGATTTCATCTCTCCCAAGCCCCAAAAATATTCAACATTCTTAACACAAAACTTAAAACTCGTAGCCATAGTCTCGCATATTTTTCTTCTAAAGTGAAATTCTGGCTCCATGAAAAGGGAAGAAAACATGCACAAAACCTTTTAAAGCCAAGATATAACTAAAATTTGAAAAATACTCGTACCTAGTTTTCAACTACTTTGTATGTTTTCTTTAATTCACTATCCAATTTTCATAATTTATCAATGTCTTTAATATAGAATTAACACTATTATTAAATTTGATAATGATTCTTCTTCTTCTTCTTTCTTAGCCTGTTTCTCTTCACTGCTGGATATAGGCCTCTTCCATCCTCTTCCACTCATCTCTATTTTTCCCCCTTCGCATCCAGGTTCTTCCTGCTTGCTTGCAGACAACCTTTTGGGAGGTCTTCCGACGCTTCTATTTTTTGTCCAGGGCCTCCACTGTAGGATTCTGGGTGCCCATCTAGTATCCTTCTGTCGAGCCATATGTCCAGCCCACTGCCATTTTAGTTTTGCAATACGGTCCATAATATCGGCAACTTTTGTTCGGCGTCTTATTTCTTCATTTCTGATTTTATCTCGAAGGCTAACGCCGAGCATCTGCCTTTCCATGGCCCGCTGTGTATATTTTAATTTTTGTATGCTTCTTTCTGTTAGTGTTGCTGTTTCTAGTCCATATGTCAACATCGGTAGGATACATGTATCGAACATTTTTCTTTTCAGCCATATTGGTATTTTTTTATTTTCAAACAAGTGTTTCAATTTACCAAATGCTGCCCAGCCCAGACCTTTTCTTCTTGGTAGTTCTGCTGTTTGGTTTTCTTTCCCCAGCTTTATCTTATGACCAAGGTACACATATTCGTCAACTGTTTCTATTTCCCAATTGTTTATTGTGAATTTGTGTTTGGATTTGGTTAAAATTTTTGTTTTTTGTGTGTTCATTTCCAAACCTGTTTCTTTCGATGCTTCTTGCAATTCTCTGGTCATAGATTCCAATTCTCTTACATTATTGCTAACAATCACTATATCGTCTGCAAACCTGAGGTGGTTCAGATAGGTGCCGTTTATCTTTACTCCTTTATTTTCCCATTTTATGTTTTTGAAAATATTTTCCAAGGCAAGTGTAAAGAGCTTTGGTGAGATAGTATCACCTTGTCGCACACCTTTTCCGATTTTGAAGCTTTCTGTTAATGATTAGTTATTATTATTGCTTATTTTTTATTGGCAATAATATTTATTCATATGATAACTGCTTTATATACATAATAAATATTCTTGCACATATACTGTACCTACTGGAAGAGCACTGTCTGCTATAATACTGTAAAATACTAGTGTAGCAGGCAGGGCGTCAAATTAATGTAGTGTTTACTTTGCTGCCAAGACCCTCACCAACAATGAAACATGTTTATATATTTTTGTAAACACTATAAAATGTTGTCACCTATAAATGTGAAATAAATCTATCTATCTATCTATCTAACTCATATTTTAACTAGTTTTCATTGAACTGACCAACTTAATATCCAGTCATTTACTTGCAGGTGTAAAGAGAGGTGACAGAATGTTACACTCTTACTCTTCCGTCCTAGAATATCAATCTGTAAAATTTCCGTTCAATTTTCAGTTATTGAAAGTTTTCTGTCTACTTTTGGAGTAGATTCATCCTATTTACATACCTGGATTTATTTTGAGTTATGAAAAAAACTACTGGTTCTCCAGTACTGTGATTGATTTTTTTAACCGGTGACACACTAACCATTTTTTGAGATTTGTATCTAATTGGCACTATATAACAATCATATCTTAGTTACCAATCATCCACACAATCAGATACAAATCCTAAATAACTGTATCGAAAATAACCGTTTAAAATAACATCCCTAATTGTGTTCCGAGTTCATGCCTCATAACTGACCAAATTAATTTTCCTAGCTATTAAACCACGGTAAATATTGAAGTATCTTATTCACGAATACTGATCATGTTTCAACTCAACACATATACATATATATCGTCACGGATCGTAGCTGCGGGAGACAAATGAAAACCCTGAAAAATAAATTAGCGATTTATTAATTATTAAACAGACATCACTTAAGACGAATTAATCTTAACGCTATTCTTCAAATTAAACTATTTCATTATTTATCACTCGTATATGAATACTTTATTTTTCACTTGCTAGAATATTCCTTTCAAACTATCGCAAACTATTTAAATCGCCAAATATGTTGTCCGCCCGATTATTTCGCTCGATATCTATCGCTTTCGCTACTTCACTACTGGGCATACATGGCCATCTTCTCGCAACTTACGTCGCCCTGAATGATCTGTCAAAACTAGCTTTCTCGCGCCGCAGCGTAGTTCCGCTATTAATACCTAAATCACGTTGGTTTCGAACCTTCTTGATTATTCTATTCTTTATAGTGTTAAGGAGAATCTTCCTGTTGCTTCTAGTTTCTTGCTTTCTTGAATATTTTAGACTGATTGTAGATGTTCTCGATCCTTCAATAGTGTTGTGATTGTGACAAGCGATTCGGACAGCGCGCTATTTCTCCTGCTTTCCATTTCGTATATACAGTATAACATTTAAATTTGAAACGTTTTTTGGCTTTGTGTAGCCCTGCTGTGGGGGGCCAAGGGGAGGGTGTCAAAGGGCCCTTCTGTGAGGAGTATAAATCTGTAGTCGCAATAGAAAACATGTTTTCCCACAACAAACAGAACGATAAGCCCTTGATTGCGAGCCGACTTAGCAGTTGATAATGCCGCTCGGAGCCCGCGATAATGCCCGGAATCCATTTATACTGGAAAAGATTTCAGTTTGTGTTTAAAATCCGGTAATCGAATACATTTTGTACAATATATCGCGCTATCTTTCTTCAAGATCCAAAGTCTGAAGACTAGAGGTCTAAAATAAATAAATTGAAGAATAAAATAAATAAATTGAATTATTTATTTATTAAAATTTCTAACAATAGAGAGAGAAACATAGGCGCGTTTGTGTTATTCTTACTCCCTTTATATTAACTCGTGGCGTCTGCTTGCTTTCTTGCCGGCTTGCCGTCAAAAAAAACTTTGGATCTATTTTTGACCCTTTTCCCGTGATCCAATCGAGCTGAAACTTGGCAAGTAGACTCGTGGCGACAATCAAGAAGATCTTTCAAATTTTCGTTAAAAAAAAATAATTATAGTATAATTTCGGATATTTAGAAATTTTATTAGTTTTTTCAAATTGTAATCATTAGATCTATCAAAGTTTTGTTAAAAAATAATAATAATTATGGGGTTATTCAAATTTTTAATAGTTTTTTCAAATTGGAATCATTACAAAAGTTTGATCACTAGCAACGGCGGCCCGATAACGTCGCGGAATATTTTCTAAATTTGAATTACTCCATCTGTATACCTACATAATAGGTACTACACTACGAATGTCGAAAATCTAAATTGACTGACAAATGTTTTTAGAATTTAATCTTCAAAGCAAGAAGTGTCTTAACAAAGCTCAAAACATCTGACATTTTAGAAATATATTAAATTACTATACGTTTAGTGTTATGTTATATGTTTTAATTCGTCTTTATTTGTTGTTATATTTTACAAAGAAAGGAAGTATAATAAAAACTTGGTTTTTATGGGTTTTTTTTTTGTAATGATTTTTTATCGCAGTTGACATCTAAATAATCAATCATACATGAGAATAAAAAAAAATTGTTGGATCTGTTTTACATTTAGTTTTTCATCATCGCGTAATGGGACTAGCTAAAAATGAATTTCTGAGAAATTTAATTAAATGTATCTATACTAAGCATATTTAAGCTTAGTAGACCATTGTTACCTTTTCTGTGTGTAATTTTCTGGGATATTCTGCATTGTATATCTGTGATGATATAATGATGGACCCTATAGGATCCCACTTTAGGGTCCATCATCACATGTACATCCACCACGGTGATGGACCCCGCAATGGGATCCGAAACGTCGGCCAGAGAGGTCAGATACACACCGCAGAATATTCCATAAAACTACACACAGAAGTTCTGAACGGCCGTAAAAACCTGAGAACATTTTCAATGTTAATTTTTTGAAATAAAACAAATTTTTGATAGGAAATTAAACAACATTATGGAAAAAAATTATGACAATTACACGATTCCTGTGAGTTAAGAAATTATCAATTAAATAATTTCAGGAGAAATTTCTTTTTTTTCGACGATAAATCGAACATATCTGGGGCTTGATGCTAGAAGTGCCTATGTCTAAAAATTGAATTGTTCAGGAGACTGTTTTTTTCCCATAAATAATATGTGTTAGTGATGGGTCTGCTCTGTACTCACTACTACAATGTAGTACTACACTGCATTGAAGTGCACACTTCGCACATTTTGATGTGTAGTGCACACTACAAACTACAAACACCAAAGTTATTGAAAGTATAAACTTCAAATAGTACACTTCATTTCAAAGCGAACACTACAAAGTACACATACACTTCAAAGTTATCGAAAGTATGAGAAACACATTTTAAATAGTGTATTATTTACGTGAAATTTTTGGAAAGTTGATGTAGATATATGAAGAAATTTCTGGAATCTATAACAACCCCCCCCCCCCCATGGTTTGAAAAATTTTGGGAGCTATGAAGAAATTTTTGGAAAGTTGATGATTTAAAAATTTACTTCACTATTACTTCATTTCATTACTTCAATTCATTCATTTACTTCACTTCATTTACTCTTCACTTCATTTCGTAGTACTACAATTACTTCACTTCAAGTAGTTTTTACTACAATTGTAGTGTACACTTTGTAGTCTTCAAACTGGTGAACGTGTGTGTGTTGTAGTTTTCATTTTGAAATGAAGTTTTTCCCTTCGCTAATATGTGTAAATAACATACACTCCATGATCATCTAGTTACAGAAAATATTAATTAACAAGCCTCCTAAAATAATGGTTATTTAGGAGTATTTTCTGATGCCCAAAATCTGATATAGAAACTTCTAGCATCAACTCCCAGATATGAAAAATAAAGCTGTGTTAGTGCACGGCTAGAGGAGGGTTGAAAAATACGGTAATCATTTGTTGGGTCACCCTGTTCACAGCTGCATGCGCACAACAAAATCTCTTTAGAATGATTTGACGGCACGTCTGAATATTTGAAATACCGTGAGAAGTGCACCCCCTCACCCCCGCGTACGGGATTGGTTTGAAAATGCAGCAAATCCTGTTCACATGACCCACATCCGCTGGAGAGATCCTTTATCAGCTTCGGCAGGCATGCAGAGCACGCGACCTCAGACGAGAGGGGTTGCCTGGAAAATTTTCCGCTCCTATTGAAATGGTGTATACTACATTTCGGGTAGGGGTGAGTGCTGCCGTGCGTAATACCATAGTATACTAAGAACAGTAATACGTCTTCATACAAACTGGCTGCTACCCATTAAAATGTGTGCGTGCGTGCTCGGCGCCGTGTACGCACGCACTGTGACGCACACATTGACATAGACTATGGGGGCACAAGGCGGCGGCAGTAAGGGCCGTGCCTTCGGTGCCATTCGCGCTCGCAGCCGCCGCTTTAGAAAAAAATGCGCTTCCTTGAAAAAAATGCCTTTTTTTATGTTTGTGGTGCTTTACTAAAAAGGTGTGTTGATTATCACATAGACTGTGAGTTTTTAAAAGTCTACGTTGATGTTAATCATCATTCTTGCAATATATATATATATATAAAGTGCAGAAACTAGGCATACTAATTACAGAAATTTTCGGGTTTCGTTTCTACCTTATGCGTCGGAATCTCAGACGCTACGAGTTAATAAAACAGAGTAAAAATAAAGTGACAACCCTAGCGTCAATGCAAGAGTAGGCTAATAACTCGCCGACAGGCCGGAGATAAACTACTGTTCTGGATATACTGTGGTAATACGCACATTGTGTCTTTTACCATTTAATTCTGGTACCAACACTGATGTATGTAAGTGAAGCCTGAAGCTGGAAGAAGAGGAACGAAAGTAGATTGAATGCAGTGGAGATGAGATCCTTCAGACGTATATGTGGCAAATCCGTTTATGATAGAGTAAAGAATGAAGATATTAGGAATGAATGTAAAGCTGATTTTAGCATAATCCATAGAATTAAAACAGGGTCGCTCAGGTGGTTTGGGCATGTTGAGCGAATGAATGAGGAAAGAATGGCAAGAAAGATGTATAAGCAAGCGTTGACGACGCCAGAAAGAGAGGGCAACCGCGGAAGACGTGGCATGACCGGATAAACCAGATACTGGAAGATGGTCCCGTTAGAAGCCTCAACAACCGGCGAGCTTACATGCGAAGATGTATGAATGTGGATGAGGCGAGAGTTGTATGCCAGGACGGAAGAGTGTGGCGCTCTATCCTCTCTGCCTACTCCCACGGGGAAATGGCGTGATGGTGGGTAAGTAAGTAAATAAGTGTCATTTATTTAATATTTTATAATATTATTGGTGATAAGATTTAATTGGTCACTCGGTAGCGTGGGCGGTAGCCGTAGTATTAAATTTAAAATTAAAACAGGGTTTCTAAAAAATTTGTTTGAAATCAGTAAATGAAAAGAAATGTTTTAATATATTTATATTTGTGGGATATAAAAGCGAAGGCAGCAATATCAAAAAAAAATAATGCAGTCATCGAGGATTACTAATTTATAATGTACCGAATTCGACATTTTAAAGGAAACATACATAATCTATAAATTTATAGTAAACATGATTTCGGAAGGATAGATACCTACATGAAATCTTGAATGTTAAGTTTGAGGTTTTCGCAAGCACGAGATTTCGGTTCGCGTACGAGGGTGGTTTCACTGAGAAAACCTAGGCCGAAGTTTCGGCTAGGTATCACTTGCCATTGTCAAGTAATTAATTTCTGCCGGACTTTTGAGACCAAGCCAGTTCAGAAGCACCAAACTACTTTGCATATTTGATTCAATCACGTTATCATTATTATCATTTTTAATGCAAGTATATATATATAGATGTAGCCGCTGATAAATGAGACATTTATACATTCATAGCAATACCTTGGTCGAATCAAATATGTAAGGTGAGTTGCATAAATTACATTTATATATAAAACTTTTAAAATACTCAATCATATAATATCTTCATATCTGTGAGATATATTTATTTTTTCTTAATTACTGACCTTCCCCCTATGGACAAAATCCAGTAATAGTGTTCTTAGAACATACTATATACAAAAGTTAGTGCTTGTCCGATTATCGAACATCGCGACTATTATCTTATACAGCAGCTGAAAATCAATATATATATATATATAAATGTGCGAGTTTGGTGGAGGTGGCTAAGCGTGGGTGGGAGTGGGTGACGAAAATGTGCTTTCTAGCACATTTTTTTGTTATGGGAAAGCCGCAAATGATTCAGATTGTTTCAAAATAGGCGCGACGACTATGTCGGTGAGTCTAGAAGGTTCTGGAAATACCTGCTCTAGAAAGTTCTGGAAGGAGAAGGTTCTAGAAAATTCCCGAAAGTTCTATAAAGTTCTAAACTGAGTGGCGGAATGTGTCGGTGTGTCTAGAAGGTTCCTGTACATTCAATAAATATCTTGAATGTTCTGGAAGGAGCGTGTTCTAGAAGGTTCGCGAAATTTCTATGACGATCCAAACAGTGTACTGAAAATCTACGCGTGCGAAGCCGCGCGGGCACAGCTAGTTACACTATATTGTCACGATATACTGAATCAAGAGGAACTGCATCTGTAATTTGGAAACAATTGGAAAAACTCCACAACGCCAGAAAGATCTAGAAGTCGATCGGTTATAAATTGCGCGGCTTTGTTTTTTGTAACATTATCCAGTAGTGATGATTAAACCGTTATTTTAACCGATTTTGACACAGTTATTTGAAATTTTTATCTGAGTGTATTGAGTATTGATAACTAAGACATGATTGTTATCTAGTACCAATGGTGTCTTCGAATCGCAAAAAAATCAGTTGCCAATCTTCGACGCAACAGATACAAATCTCAAATAACGGTTAGTGTGTCACAGGTTAAAATACCATCTCTGTCGGCCAGTGTTATTCGGCACTGGTGTGCGGAATATTCTCGAGAGTGATCAATGCGATGGAAACCGCGTAATAAAAATTGTTCCACAGAAGAATCTCCAGAGATGATTAGTGTGATTTACAAAATGTTTTGTGACTTTTCGTAATCACTAAAAGTTTAATTAATTTCAAGGTCTCCCACCGCCATGATCCCGAGACAATATTTTTCAGCTTTACGCTATATTCAAATATTTCTTTAATTCATTTAACCTAAAACGTAAAATAATAAATAAATTTTAACTCTACATATCTTGCGAGTTGTATCTTCTTTGAGTTTTCTGATGCCGTGTATAATTATTTAGTAAAATAATAAAAATATTAAAAACTGATTCGCTCCGTAGCTAATTGAATCCCTAAGTGAAATCTAGTTCTACCCCACCCACATCTCAATGCGGAGATTATGTGATTAAATCTTTTAAACCCTAATTAGGTACATTATATTTTAACCTCCCTCCGGATTCTTTAATTAAATATTTCCTGCCCTCAGCTTTGCGAGATGCCAATGGAGATAAATCCCTTCCAGCTAATTAAGCAGAGGTTTCATTCGGTTTATGGTAAATAAAAAAGGTAGTGAAATTTTAAAAGAATTTTCTCCAGTCGTGTTTTTAATGAAATAAAAGGAAATCATTCGGAATGTCGCTTTTTCATAGAAATTTTATATATTTTTTACGGATAGTTGATCTGTTGATACATGAAATGTACGAAGGAGTCCCGCTTCGAAGGTATATCGCGATCTCAATTCTATTTTTTATTCAATTCAATTCAATATTTACAATGTTTATAATGTTCACTAATGTTTAGAAAATTAAATAAGTTTTTTCGTTGTTGCTGAGTGCTTTCGTCTTGCCTGCTACTATTTATATATACAGTAAATACTAGTATATATATATATACTAGTATTTACTGTATTATAGCAGACAGTGCTCTTCCAGTAGTATATGTTCAAGAATATTTATTATTTATATAAAGTAGTTATTTTATGAATTAATCTTAGTGCCAATAAAAAATAAGTAACTTAATAATAATAATAATAGGAAAAAAAATGTTAACATTTTAATAATTGTGTTAATTGTATATTAAAGACAAAAAAAAATTATGTGATTTGGATAGTCAATAAAATAAAATAGATAAAAGTATTTTAAAAGATGAAAGTAAATGTTCATATAGGTACTAGTATTTTTCAAATTTTGGTTATATCTTGACTTTTAACAGGTTTTGGGCATGCTTTCTTCCCTTGTCATGTAGCCAGAATTTCACTTTTGAAGAAAAATACGCGAGACTATGGCTACAAGTTTTTAGTTTTGAGTTTAGAATGTTGAATATTTTTGGAACTTGGAAGAGGTGATCTGCATAAGAAAAAATGAGGTACGTACTGAATAGAACTGAATTTATTCAAGTAGATCAAAAATGAGTTTTTTTATATCCATTCATGGAAATACTTGTCATTTTTTTCTTATTGTTTTGTTCTTATTAAGTAAGATAATTTGTTTTATCGGAGATTCATCTCAAAACTCTGTACTCAATATGTTGAAAGAAATGTAGAAGAATCATTTCAAATTACTGTCTTCTTTCTTCGCAGTCATTCTAAATTACTGTGTATTGTAGATGTCATAGATTCATTCTATGTTGAAGGATATCGTAGAGTCATTCCAAATATTGCGTATCTATCGATAGTAGTTATTCCGAAATAATGTATGTTTTTTATGCAATACTAACTGTTTATACCCGGCGTTGCACGGGTTAAGGATTAAGTTTAAAATATATTTGTGAGGGTAAACAAAGATTCGATTCGGACGGTATAGATTTGCATTGAAAATATATCAGGGGGAAGGGAAGGGTTAAAATAATAGAGGGTAAATGTCGCATATGTTACCCGCCGGGTCCTAAAGACTAAGTTTTGTGTCCGATCGGTCAGACGCTACAGATTTGCATCGAAAGTATGTCAGGGGGAGGGGAAGGGATAAGAGAATAGGGGGAAGTGTTGACTATGTTACCCGCCAGGTTCTAAAGCATAGGTATGCAAAATTTGAATCGAATCGGACAAATGGTGTGGATTTGCATAGAGAATAGACAGACAGACATTGAGTTTTTTAGGTATAGACAATATTGTGTACACTCTGAGAAAATGGATTCAAAATAAATCAATTTGAATAATTAAGGATTATGGAGAGATTCCAGAGTGGGCTCGATTTTAAACGATTATTCGGTACTTTGAGACGAGTGTTTAGACAGTCTTAACATTTTATATTAAATAATGTTGTATCAATCGCCCTAAGCGAGGAGCGTGATTTCCATCGATCGGGACACTCAATTACCGGCCATTATCTCTTTCTACTCAAATTTTCAAAGGACACTTAAGCATTGAAATAAATTTTCGATTATCTCCGTTTAATATCTCATTGAACCCGGAGTCGGGGGCAGTTAAGTCGAGGGATAAGGGCGAATCCGCTGAAGGGTTGGCTTCTCAATCTCAATATTACCCAATTTTAAACTATAAAGCGATACTTAAGGCTCGTCTCAATGCTCCGCCGGTAGACTTGAGGAAAAAAAATTACTCGAAAACCAAAAAAAAAACGTGTTTAATAAAATTAATACCTTATTGGATTCGAGTACATTTTGAATCCATATTAAAAACGGATTACTCTATAAATACTTAGGTTGGATATTTTCTTCTTCGCTTTACTTTTGTCTATCGCTTGATTTTTATCAATCACATGGGTTCGCACTCCGCTCGCTTTTATGACATCACCGATCTCGCAATCCGTATGTGAATGAGAAATGAGATCCATCTCAAGAAGTAATAGCTCGAATAGAGATGACAAAAAGTTCGTTTCTCTCAATGAGATCGTTATTTTCTAACCGTTACCTAACTTGCAACTTAGAATGCATATTTATTTATTTATTTATTAAATATTCACGGGAGACCAACAGCACAACGAAGAAGCATAAGCCAATCATAGGTCTCCACTTTTAGAAATATTGTAATAATGATAAATATATTATGAAATAAACTTAGCCATGTTAAGAATAATATAACAAGAAAGATTAAAAATTTAAACAAATTAAAAAGAGACTTAATTATTAGCAGAAAAACCTAGCCATGTTAAGAATAATACAACAAGAAAGAAAAAAAAAAATTTAAACAATCTCTTTAGACTTGATTAGTAAACAGAAAAATGTAAGCATGTTAAGAATAATACAACAAGAAAGAATAAAAAATTTAAGCAAAAGAAAAAGAAACTTAATTATTAGCAGAAAAACTTAAATCATTCATATGATTCCATATTATATTTCGCCATTCTCTTAAATATGGTGGAGGGGTGGATATTAAATCAAGAATTAATCTGCAAAATAGAGGCTTTTGAGATATGGCTCTATGGACGCATACTGAAAGATTCCTGGGTAGATAGAGATACGAATATTGAAGCCCTCCAGCCTATGAAATAAGGCCAAGAAGTGATGCAGACCAATTAGATAAGAAAGCTGGAGTATGTCATCCATCCGGGGAAACATCATCCATCAGGATGGCTGTGTAACTTGAGGGACTGATACCAGCGGAACTCGACTGAGTTGTTCCGCGTGGCGGTAAATAGAATCGTGATCGCCGACCTTCGATAGGATATGGCACTGTAAGTAAAAGATACAGCTCCATGTATCCCAGATACGTTTGGACCAATTAGGTCTTGTCAATCTCCATGCTCTATAAGATCCCGTGAACATGAAAAGAAAAATGAAATTAAGGGTAGTATTTTTGTCGTAAAATATATGTGTATAATTTAACCTTACTAAACACACCCGCGGAACATGCTTCAGACTCTCCTCACAAATTTTATTTTCTGAAAATAAGAACAACGTTTGTCCAACATTTTCATGTATTCCTGGCTCTTAGGCTTATGGTATTACCTCCGGCCGACACTGTACAAGACTACTGTGAATGGTGGATGGTACCCACCGCTTACCCAGGACCGTTTTATGAGCAAAATCTCCCATATCGGTCCTTCTCATTCGTCTCCAGGTTGACATTTTTTTAGCTACAATGCAAGACCGTGCTGCCCCGCACGGGTCGTATAAACCGGTGCGATGCGGCACGGCCGCAAAAACAAAACCATTCACCATGTGCAAGACTACTGTCGATTACTGAACGTCATCCAAAATATTCAGAAACAAATGCTGCACGCGCACGTCAGAATACGACGCAAAACAGCCGAGCGCGCCCTGCGGGCACGGAGCGCGCAGCTTCACCGAAGGTATTTTTTATTCTTTCCTCGGCCTTGACCTCTTCAACAGTAATGTGCGCGCACCCTTCGACAGCGTAATGATTTAAATGAAAACATTAAGTTTTGTTATTTAGTAGTTTTTCTTTCTACATATTGCCTGTTTGTCTTACTCCTTGCAATACTCAACAGGAAAGCTTGTGACACTCACACAGCGAAACTTTCAAACATCGAACACCGAAGGAGCCCGGATATTAGAGGCGTATCCCCATCAGATATCCTACGCAAATATATTACTACAAACTCGCAACCCTCAAGTGGCGGGCCCCTTTATAGAAACCCCTACAGGCTCTGCAACAAAACCAATGCCGAATGGGAACAAGTATCTCCGAGTGCTCAAAAAATCAATAACTCGGTGGTTAAAAAATGGAAATGGGTCGAGAACGATGATAACTACTGCTAACCCAAATTATGAAGTATCTGGTGAAGGTGTATTGGTTTTATCCGCGGTGGTTTAATGGTCTGTTTGAAGTTTTTAATGCTTCTACCGCATATTTTACACTTCGTGTTATTGTACTACTGTTTTGTGTTTGGTAGAATATGAATTGATTAATTAATTTTTCTTACTGTTATACTTTCTTAGTATTGTATTTATTTTACTATTTATTGATGTGTAACATTTCTCCGCTCAGTTTATGGGAGTAATTTTGTAAATGCGACGACGGAAACGCGTTATAAGAAGTAAGAATGAAAATTTATTCCGATTTAGAATTTATTAATTTTATTAAAAGGAAGAAAATATTCAATTAGGATTAAGTTGCTATGAATATTTTTGTACTGAAATTTCAAAAATCATTGAATAACTTTGCTTTGGAAAAAAACTGTTCGGCAAAAATAATGTGCAACATACATATTTTATTGATTCTTACGAAAAAAATTGGTTGTAAAAGAATTTTATCGCAAATGAAGCAATTTAATAGTAGGTACTCGTAAAGGAAAAATATAAATAAAATTAGCCGTTCATTTGTCATACATTTTTCAAATATAAGTCTGTTTTATACAACATACATATATTCACATAATGTAGGTACATACCTATTTTTAATAGTGCCTATCTTTTGGTCCGAAACCATTTTTGGGTTTTTTCACACGATTTTAATGTTTTGACAGCGAGTATGAATATATAAATTATTTTGAAATTATTGATGTAAGCCGCAGACTTCTTACCGACTCGTCCAAACTGCTTGATCGAGCCGCAGACATCTTTTCCGAGTCGTTACTGAGCATTGCTGTAAAAAGATGTTACACATCGTTAGCGATAACTATAAGACTCGCTCAATTTTTTTATTTGTTTTCTCAACGCCGAATCCCGAAAGGATGACGATGGCAATTGTCCTGGGTCCTTAGTGTACTTTTTATATTTATAAAAATGAATCTTGATTGTAATTTTGATGTTTATAACATTAACATTATGATTGTTAATAAGTATTCACTCCAATGGGATAAGAATATTTTACAAACCACATAATTATTTTTAGTATCGACCGTTTTCGATACCAATGTACATATTTTTGTCGGGACGTCATTGTGCGTCCATTATCGGAAGCGTCTATTTTTCGTAGATAAGATAAGATTTCGTTGCCTTTATATATATAGTAGTTTGCGACTAGCCTCTTATAAAATAATTGTATGTCATTATTTTTGACCCTCTTGAATGATAATCTTATTGCATTATATCGTTCCCAGTACAACATTCTAAATGGCTGGATTCTTTATACGAAACTTTAAATAAAATTTTGGAAAAAATTGTCTAACCCTGTTGACTTTTAAATTCTCAACTATTTGACCAAAGTTTTTAGTGAAAAATCAAATTTTTGTGCTTTCGTTGATCAACAAAAGCCAAAACAACAATCAAATGACGATATAATTATAAATGAAAGTACAGGGTGAATACGAACTCATTAATTACTATTGATTTTGTAATCCACGATCATTATCACCATGGTTTGATAATACAATATATGTAAAGGAGAGTTGCGTAAAATTTTTCATGGGTTATTTACTTGTACATGGCTGATTGTGTGAAAGAAATGTATTATTTTGGTGCGATAATTAGCGATTTTATTGTATGCTGTTTATTAATGGCGAGTAATGAACAAGACAAAGTTATTAAATAAGACAAGTTTATTAAATAAGATGTACGATGTATGCAAGGAATGCGACCTCATTATGAATGTTTTACAAGTATAAACAACGATACTAGAAGATCGTGGTAGAAGTTTGCCATTTTGGTTGCGAGGAGAGAAGAAACAGACCCAGAGAATTATTTCGTATTCAGTGTGTAAACGATGAACACAGCTAAGCAAAGCTAATAAGACAGATTAGGTCAACACGGAGCAAAAGCAATATTCAGTTTTAAATTTTCTTTTTAATAATTATAATAATTTAATAATTTAATAATTTAATAATTTTTAATAATAATAATAATAATAATAATTTAATCTTTTAAGTTGAGGTTTATCAGAATAATTTTTACAGTTTGGGTTTTTAAACAGAAATATTATTTGTAGTAGCTTGTAGGTCGTCGATATGGTGTACGGGAGGGGTTTAGAAAGTTGGTTTTATAGAGGGAGAAAGATTTTTCGAGCATTCAATTGAAAAATTGTCAATATATAAGATTCTACGCCATTGTTTATATACAAATAATATTGGTAACTTTTTGAGAAATGTTAAAGATAAAGATCACGAATTGACTCACTCGGGTGTTTATAAACTAAAATGTAATGACTGTCCCTCTTTTTATATTGGAAAAACGAGTCGTAATTTTGATATTAGGATTAAAGAACATATTAGATGCTTAAATAATTCAAATTTTTCCGAATTTGCCAATCATATTATTGAGAGTAACCATAGTTTTAATAAAAATACAGGAGTCAACATTCTTCACATTAATAGTAAAAGTAGACGCCTTAATAATTTAGAGGCCCTAGAGATTAAGAAAGCTATAAATAATAATGAATCTATTATTAACAACCAAAAAAATTTAACTTACAATCCTATTTTGAATATGTTCCCTTTCACTATATCACCTGTTTCTTTCGCACCCCCCACTGTTTACCCCCATTTGGACACTAAACACTGAAGTATGATTGATTATAATTTTTGTAAAGTTCAATTAGTATTGGGTATACCCTGATGAAGGAACTTCGTTTCCGAAACCGGTTGGTTTTACCAAATAAATTTTAGTGGTGTAAACTAAGTTAACTAGTTATATATTCATAATAAATAACCACAAAGTAATAGCAAAATACAACAGTATAAAATATTTTTTATATTACATTTAGTGTTGAGGAAATTTTTTTATTTCTAAATTATCTTGTCTAAGGCCTTTACTATTAATATGCAAAAATTCAATGCCTTTAACAATATGTGGCCTGTCTCTAGAAAATGGTTTGCGAATTCTGAGAATTAATTATTACAAAGCCATCTTCGTTGTTCGTGTTGATTCCTGTCAAAAATTTATTTTTTTTAATTATTCATCAATGAATACTATCTATATAAGTCTACCCTCTTTCTCTCTTCGAAGTTTTCCAAATAACGAAATGATTTTAATAGTTCCGACAGTAGCTTAGATTGCTGGTTATTTCCTCCACATTTGCTTGATAAGCGTATAATAATAATATTATACGCGTACATTTATTTGAAATATTGTATCGTTATTAGGCCTTTTATTGTAGAGCAGGTTTAAGCTAATTCTGTGAGACCGAGAATGGTTAGTGATATGCCCGCTAGGTGCCTTAAATTGTTTGTTATCTTATGCAAATGAATCAATTAATTGTCTTGTATAACAGACTTACCCCTCTTGTCATGTAAGTGAGGTAACGAACAGACGAATGGCAACAATGGATTCTGAAAATGATTGGATCTGTGATTGCAATCACCATTTCAATGCCATGTTTTAACTAAGAATAATTATTATTTTGAAAATTTAATTATTTTTCAGCTATTATCTTTGGTAGTATTTGTTTTTTAGGTTCTCATATCCATGGTGACTTAATTCTCTGTGTATATCAAGTCTTATTCAGCTTCATCTTCACGGCGGACATGTAGGCCGAAGTGATTATTTCTTCCGAGACCGTAAATTATATGCATTCTGCAACAAAGTGCATATAATTTACGGCAAGTCTGTATTTTCTTTGTAGCGCTTATTTGATTGGATTATCTGTAAATCCTAGCTTAACTTAAAGAAAAATATAACTTACCAACCATCACGCCGTTTCTCCGCAGGGATAGGCAGAGAAAATGGGACGCCATATTCTTCTATCCTGGCACACCACTTTTGCTTCGGCTCATGCATGCTCTACGGTTATTGAGTCTTAACAGATCCATAACATAGATAACAATGTAATAACAGATCCATCTTTCAATACTTGTAGTATCTGATCATGCCACGTCTCTCGCGCACGCCCTCTATTCCTGTTGCCTTCAACACTCGCTCCGTATATTTTCTTAACCATCCTTTCCTCGATTGTACGTTCTACATGACCAAACCATCTCAGCATTCTATCTAGCACACTACAGCCATCATTACATTCACTTCTAATTTGTTCATTCCTCACTCTATCGACCAAAGATTTTCCACACAAGCGCTTTAGTGACCGCATTCAGTCCACTTTCATTCCTTTTTTGGAAATTCCAGGCTTTACTTCCTTAAATCAAAATGGAACTAGAACGAAATTATGTACCGCTAGTCTTGCTTCCTTTGATAGGTTCTCATTGCCATAATTGCATTCAGAGCATCATTTATTTTGTTCTCGTTCTCATAACCTTGCCGTTTCTACTAAACACTTCCCAAATAAATAACCTCATTTACTTGTTCTAAGTATTCGTTGTTTACATTTACATCACACTTAGTCACTCTTTCTTCTCTCTCGAACATCATCACTCAAAGCCACTGTTAATTTAACACTTCCATTATATATTCCGTACCAACAAGGTTTTAAATAATTGCGAAAAAATCGTTGTACGTCTTCTAATTTAATGTTACCTATCTGTGCACCATGATATAGCGGAAGTCTTTACAGAAATACATACATGTGATGTAGAGAAAATATCAGATTGTATACAAAAAAAGCCGTAAATTCACATTCAGTTTTTTCTCAATTTTGAATTTAATTTTAAACATACTCCTTTTCAACTATGTAACTGCAAATACTTCTAACCTCATTTCTTCGTATCTGAAAGATCTACCCAGCTATAAATGTATATTTTTTCCTAAGGATCAAATCCTTTACTTTCGCAGTTTATTTATACTAAAGTTATGTTCATTTGAATCACAAAGATAAAATTGATAATAATTTTTGGAACAACTTAACAGATATTGTCGATATATTGTCGGTAGCATATCAAAATCTGTTTATATACCTATTCGTTATTGAAGATGATAGTATGTATTTTAGAATTATCACTTATATATCGACGGCTCCTACGTATAATATCGTAACCCACAAATCGACGATTTTTAGTTTTTTGTGTATTTCATATGTATTTAATAATATCTTTATTTCCAAGAAAGAAAAAAAAAATTTTACAATAAATAACTTTTTTCGGACGTATTTTATCGTATCTTAAACAATCACATATTTTTTATGAAGTATACTATCGTATATAACACTTACGATAATTTTCGTTGGAAAATAACTTAAGATAATTTTATCGTATGTAGCACTTACGATAACATACGTTGGAAAATAACATAAGATAATTATCGTATGTAACACTTACGATAATATGCGTGAGAAAATAACATCAGAAAATTATCGTATGTAACACTTACGTTATTTTGCGTCGCATCTTTTCCGAAGTTAAAAGTTGTAAGTCATTTATACGATATTTTACGTCGCGTCTTTTCCGAAGTATAATATCGTACGTGCATTTCTACAAAAACCTTTAATAATTTCGACTTTTTTATGATTATTTATGAAACTACAGTATAGAGTAAAATATTGAAACGAAATTTCAAAAGAATTGGGCAATATTTAGATTTATACCGGACGAAAATATGTTCAAATCCTTCTCCTGTAAAATTGAATTTTGTGGGTTACGATATTATACGTAGGAGCCGTCGATATGCTGTAAATAGTATCAAGTCAAATGTAGACTAGTAGATATATAGGTAGTATAGATAGGTAGTAATTATTCTCTCAGTAGGTACCAGATAAAATATTAAATAAAAATTTATGAATTCGAACAAAATTTGTATACATTAAACAAATTGATCGAGTTTTTGATGAATTATGTGTTTTGTCACGAAATTCTTAGAATTATGGAGAACGGCAGATAATGGAAGGTTCCGAAACGATATGAAATAATAGGATAGAAGAAACTCATACGAACCAAAATATGCCAGAAGTTCCTAAAACTCTATTTTATTACGTTATTATTGTTAATACATAAAACCGGTATCAGAAAATACATTTTAAATAATATATCCAAAACACACATTAGTGGAGTCTATAAAATAATCGTTAAAGATTTTCAAGCTACAAGTAAAGACAAGGATGGAAGAACACTTGAGATGAACCAAAAAGTTTAGCATCAGTTCAGAAATGGCGGACTACGCGAGAAATGAAAATCATCGTTTCGACATTGATGACGCAGACTTAGTACACATTTGTAAAAGAGGAAGGAAACTTGATATCTTAGATAACTTTGCGTTTAATTGTAACAGAAATTAAATTAATTTTCGAATTTCTTCTATTACGTATCCTCTTCTACGCTTCTTGACCCCGCCCCTACACTCGTCCGAGTCTAATCTTTACTCTACTCCTCAGCCCTAAGTAGTACATAGTCATTTATACTTAAGTTTAGTGTTAGTAATATTTCTGAAGATGTCACGTTAGAATTAAAAATTTAAATATTTGTAATTATTACAAATCATGAATAGTGAAAGAATACAATATTGTTATTATTTTTATATATAATTTTAAAATATTGTCTATAAAATTTTTTATGTTAATAATTTATAAATTCTTGAATCATAGATGTATTGACAATAATCCCACCATATGTGTATTGTGTATCGAAAAGTTATAAAATGAAATTATTGTAATTCATAATTAAGTCAGTATTATTTATTATTTACTAGCATTTTCAAGATTTTGGTGCAATTTACTAGATATTTTTTCCATAAACAAGGAGAGAACATACGAGACACAAATAAATCAATAAAAGCAAAACATATTCTGTAATATTTTTTCAGATATTTTAAACGAAAAATATAAAATTACTTAATATAACAAATGATTACTTTTACATAGGTATCTCTCTTCAAAGTAAAAGGCAGATTTGATTTTATTTAAAGAATATATGAAGAACGGCATCTGTTTAATTTACGCGAAACCTTTCCGTACACACAATTAAGTGTATAAAATGTTTAAACAAGCGTCGAAATGAAAAACCGATTCAATTTCTATTATAATAAGTTTTCCGGAACACAGGTGGCAAAAGTTCGCAAATAATGTAATACCGTGCCGTAGTTGGAAGTAAAATATTTTTTTCGTCGTTTCATAGATGGCAGTGTGCTTTGCAATGAAGTTACACGAAATATAAAATTATTATCGAAATTTCTTCCTTTTTCTATACTTTTACGTAATATTCTACCAGTAAGTTTTTCGTCTGTATGAGCGATATTTCCCTCATTGATATTCTTGTTCTTCTACATCCCTTTTCTTATTTACGGTCGATTCTTTCCCTCGGTGAAAATACCAGTACGTTTCTACCTCTTGAATTATTTTCTTCTCCATTTAACCACTTGTATCTTAAGATCTTCCTTGTGGTCTTCCGACGGTTTCTGTTATACATTTTTCACGATGTGACAGTCTAGTCTCCTCCTACGTTACCGTATCATCTTAGCTTAGCTTCTTCCATCTTCTCTGTGGTCAGTGCAACCTTAAAACTTTCGCATGATCATCCTAGACAATTGTACAAAATGACGCTAAATTTAAAACCCCATGTTGAGACACTATATCGTTGGTTGGAAATAATTTTACGTGCAAATAAATCATAAACGTCGCGTGTGTATTCTACATAATCTATCACGTGACACGCAACAAGAAATAAGAAAAAATGAAATCTGGCTTCTGAGTAAAGAAAATCATGTGTCTTTTGAATTGCGATAATTGATAGACAACTCTTGGAAAAAAACTCATCATGTCAAGGTAAAATTAATGTATTCTATTTTTAAAATTATTTAATTAATATTCATGCTTATAACGTGCTTGCGCGGCTGTCTATCCGCTCAAGTAATATGGCGTGGGTACAAATGACGGGTCAATCAGTCGCTGGTGAGTCGGGCAAGCGCCTAGTACGGCGACCTTTTACAGTATTCCAACCCCAGACTCCTCTGTCGGATGATCAGAGCAGATCTATTGGTGTAGCTGCAGCTTCCTCTGGTGCATAACCTGATCAGATTGCCTGCGAGCTACGTTTTATTACGCCAGTAAGCTAAGTAGGGATGGGTCGTTCATGAACGAACTGTTCTTTTATAACAGTTCACATCACTGAACGAACGAACGATGCAGTTCACTTAAATAAACTAGTCGTTCACTAGTTCAGTAGATGAAAAATAATTCATTCATTAAATTCTGCTAAAAGTTTTGGAAATTGAATCTTCTAGGCAGTGGACAGTATGTTTCTGTTTTCGTGATATATCAAAGATTGACATTCCTTGTCGAGTATGGAATTAGTATATATTTTTGTCGGTGACCTTTTTTTTAGGTCACCAGATATTATTTTAGGAAATAATGTTCAATTTACAAAACTTGAAGTAGATAAAAAACAAAAATTCAAAAAACCAATGAACGATTTAAAGTGAACAGTTCATTTGACTGAATAATCTGGTGAACGAACAGTTCAGTCAACTGAACGAACTTTCCCATCTCTAAAGTAAAGGCATAAGGCTCGGACACACTTCGATCTCCGTATCATGTATGTATAAACCATTTTCAAGATTACGCAAAACATACAAGTATTTAAAATGTAGGGCCATATCTTAGTATAATTCAGCTGAACCCTTGCAATACCTAATATAATGGAAGAACAACTTTCGTGTGTGTTGTATCTATGGATGGCGCCATCTCTGGGCAGACTTTTACACTAGTTCCTTGGCTGTCAGTTAAAGAGATGTGGCCTTTTTAGCGCCGTCTGTGGAATTATTCCGAGACTAAGATATATTAACATTACATGCTTATATTAATATAATATACACTCCGGCACATGGCTACAGGTTAGTGAAGAGGATATCTCTCTAACTGCGAATACGTATTAGGATGAAAACGTGGGTTTTTATTATTCGTTTATATTAGAATTTATATATTTTTGAGACGATACCTTAGACAGAACCCTTGTTCTTGTGTAAAAGTAATAAACTGAACATTTTTTGCAATAATTACGAAAATACAAGCATTAATTAACTGACCGCGGCCAAAAAATTATTTTTCATTGCCTTACAAATCATCAATAGTTACTCAATATTTAAATGTACCCAGAATATATTTTCTTACTAGTTTAAAGCTAGCATTATGATGATAAAACTGTATTGAATAAATTAAGAAATATTTCAATATTAATAAAGATATAAATTTTTAAATTTGCAAGAAATTCTCACATTTTTGGTTGATTTTAAAACGCTTTTTACTCATTCATCAAACAAAGAGATTTGTATTTACTTTTGCACTTTGAGTCGTTTTATTTAAAAGTTTATTTTAAAAAAAAGTAACCAATTAAAACCAAGTTTTTACAATACTCCCTTTCTTATTTTATCGGGTTTCATGTCTACCAGACGCGTCGGAGTTTTTTCATACAACTGAGTTAAAAGGGTTAAAAATCGATCTAAAGTTTTTGCGTCAAACAAACAAACAACCAGACGCTACGAGTTAAAATAAAGGGAGTAAAAATACTATTCAAAAAAGAAAATACCTAAGTATGAAAAGTGTCAACAAATGACGCAGTTATAAATCAGATTGATTTTTGTAAAATGCAGATTTCATAAATAAAGAAAAGAAGAAGTACATTTTTATTTCATATATTTGAAATAATTCACAATACAGACTGAAAAGGACCGCTAATAAATGCAGTCGCTGTACGGAGCCCCCTCCTCCCACCTCGGTGCCTGCCACGGCGGCTTCTCCCCGCGACCAGATCCAGTCGTGGTGATAGGACACGTTGGAGTAAATCCCTGGAAACTTGGTGGCGCAACCCCTACCGCTGGACACCACCCCAACTAGCTCGCCGCTGCATACCAGGGGGCCGCCAGAGTCTCCCTGGAACATAATAATAATAATAATAATAATAATATAATATACCATTATAAAATAATCAGAAGATGAGGAGGAAAAGGAACTAGTAAATAGAACTCGGCAAATCACAAACAGGCAACTCAGTGTGAAAAAAATCAACAACTTCTACGGAGCAAGAACAAAAAGTACCACGACTCTTCAATAAAATACCGGAGCATGTCAAGAATATCACTCAATCTACAAGAAGAGGAAGAGAAATAAGGAAATTCCTATTAAATAACTTGACTCTAGAAATCTAGACAAGTCACATGCCTCATACTGTTGGCCTCAATGCGTTTTCATTTCTACTTTGAGCTGTTCCATGATTTTTTTATGCATCCTGATCCCAGTGATTTATATTGATGTTCATGTTTTTTTTTATTATATTATTATCTGATACCTAGTCTCACTACTAAGTTTACTTTCAAGTCTTGTTATGTTATAATATCATTAATTTATTTATTTTTAATTTAAAAACTATCGACAGGTCAAAATGACCCTGATGGATAGTCATTGAGGAAAATGGCAGCCAGAGACAGAGCAGCGTGGAGAACTTTCTTGGAGGTATCTAGGACCCACCAAGGATTGTAACGCTGAAGATGGATGGATAAGGTATTGTATCGATAGTTCAACGTTTTTCAAAATAATATGTCAAAAATACTGAAAAACATGTAAAATTTCATATTACATATGTCATTTTGAAAGGTCATGGTTGCAGGAACATTTTCGGCTCATAATCAAGGCAGGAAAACACATAGGCGCTGTTACATCCTGTATTACACCAGCTATGTACGGAAGATATATAAATAATTCTGGTTTGAGCCTTCTAGGGTATTTTTCCATGTTTCTACGATCTTTCTGACCGACTTTTTAAATCCCATTACAGGATCCTTCATCACGGCTGATGAGTATTGATTTTATTGTTAAGTATTGCGAGGTAATATCAACACCCACATAACATCACACCACCCCCGATGATGGACCCTGCAATAGTATCCGAAATGCGACCAGAAAGGTCGTAAAAACACGAATAAATACCCCAAAAGATTCTAAATGGCCGTGAGAACCTGAGAATTTATTTATATACATAATAGATATATACTTATTTTACATATACTGCGGCAAAAATGTCTAATACAGTTCCAAGATTGTACGTATGTCGAAGACATCTGGTTAAATAAGCCAGGTAATTGGACGCCTAGGCCGTTCATTAAACGCCGGCATCCAACTGTATGCCTAAGCCGATAGTTAATTGAACTAGAATCACTCAGCGAAGATGACTGACCAAGACAGCCAAGTGATTCAAATGAGGCATTAAATCGTCAGGGGCGGGATATTTTTCTAGTAAATTATGATAATATGTTAAAATTTTACAACATATATGCAATCTGTAATATTTATTCTTAAAGATCGCAACTTATTCTATCTTCAATCAATAATAACATAAACGAAATGCTTTTGACAAACATTTCTTATAACTAAAGGGATGTCCTTTTTTTGTCCCACCCGTGACAGAAGAATGTATCGGTATTATCTCCAAACAAAATAAAATAGGGCTTAGTTCTGTTGCTCAATTATTGATTTAAGATAGAATAAGTTGCATACACGTTGTAAAATTTTAACACATCTATTACAATTTACTAGAAAAATGTCCCACCCGTGACGATGAAATGCCTCAAATCTAATCTAACCTAACCAAACATCACAAATTCATCGATATCCAATTTAACTAAATGACTACACGACGTTTAGCCAACTTGTTAAACGTTGCGCTCAATGACTTGGCTAGTTGTCCTTTAGCCTTTTAATTGGATGTCGGCGTTTAATGAACGTCCTAGGGGTCCAATTACCTGGCTAATTTAACAAGATGGCTGCGACATATATATAAGAATGTTTGAATCAAATTACGCACTAAATACCATGACCGACAAGCTGAGGAAAACAAGATTTAGTGAATAAAATGTCATATATAAGTTTTAATGAGATTTTTTTTGAAAAACCTATACTATACATCCTACCTGTCATTTCTACATAGAAACTAGAAGAAAATGTTTTCTGTATTCCTGTAATTAAGTGGCGAAATATGCATATCAAACAACTCCCAAGTAACCGGCGCTCTTTCCTATGAAAGGCACTAACTCCAACGTCTGTGTAGTTTAACATTAGGTAAGTACCCCGAGCATATTCAGACAGTATCCCTTGTCCGTAACAAAATACCGGGATGAATGTTAATTTCAAAACACAAAATAAATCATACCTCATTTACTGGTGGATTTTTGCTGGAATGATATTCTGAATTATTGATGTATATTCCAGGCCTTGTATTTTTCTTCTTTTATTTGTATTATATTCTTTATAACACCTTTTCCTTGTAGTTTGTATTGGTAGCTCACACACGACGCGCACCCTACTTGGTCAGCCATTTTCATACAATATGAAGTTAGCGGACCATGGCACTTAGTGCCGTTTTTTAAATAATAATAACGGCTAAATGCAACATTGCTGGGACTAATGCATCACTGGGGTTAGTGGCGATGTCATGTAGAACCAAGCTGCATACTTAGTTTGAAAAATGAAAATTTGGTACTTAGTGCCTATTTTACTGCAACCATTCATATAGTTAGATCGAGAATTTGGAAAACGAGAAAATGTTGATTAATGAAAAATTTTTGATGTCGTTAATGACAATGACGTTATGAATAAACGTATTCATATTTACATTTAATAAACATTTTAGTAAACAGATTGAATATATATTAGAGGAACAGGTTTAATTTGTGCTATAAATTGCAATTAATGAAATAAAAGTAATAATTGATTTAAAAAAACTAGCCCATAAAAACCAAGTTTTTATTATACTCTCTTTCTCATTTACTAGTTGAAACTTTTTTTTTCGCTTAACCTACGCGTTGGGCTTCGGTCGGGCGACGCTACGAAAGGGAGTAATAAAAAATTTCCAAAAATCCAAAATTATACTATAATCAGGTTTCGCGTCCACCAGACGCGTTGAAATATTTTCATACAACTTCATAAGTTGGATCACGGGGAAGGGGTTTAAAATGGATCCAAAAAAATTTCGTCAGACAAGAAGACAAGCAGACGCCACGAGTAAAAAAGGGAGTAAAAAGACACTGAAAGATGTACGAATGAAGCGTAAGTGTGGCGCTCGTCGAGTAAAAAATCGTGTAATCGTACCTGGCACGCGTCCTTCCCCTTGTTGGCGGCGCAGACGAGAGACCGGCCCACCGGCGAGAGGTACGTGATGGAGCAATCCTTGTACGAGACCAGCACCACGTCGACCTTCATCAGGACGTCACTTGCGGCCGTGTTCTGGAAAATCATTTTTGTTATTATTAATTATAAACTACCCCACAGCGTGTATTTATTAACTTCCTAGAATGGTTTTTCAAAAATAAATACATGCATAAATAAGTTTCCGCCGTTTTTATCAAAAATCGGCCATCTATAGTGAAAGAACAGAACCTACTGTTTTATTCCAAGTATTGTCCATATTTGCATTTTGGATAAGCCATAATATAAGGCATCCGGGCCTGCTTTCAACCATCGTCGAGGGAAATGTTGAGGGCAACAATCGTAGAGGTCGCCCGAGATCAAGCTACGTAGACCAGATTATCGGAGATGTGCGCTGTAGCACCTACCAAGAGATCAAGAGGCTGGCAGGTGACAGAGAGGAGTGGAGAGGGCGAGTGCTTGCTGCAGACCAATCCTAGGATTGCGACCCAAAAAAAAAATTGTCCATCGCTTGCCACTGCTATTTCCCATCTTTCTGGCAGCATACGGATACCGCGTCGGTATCTTCATCTTTTGAGGCTATCCACGAATCGACCCAATTTTTGGTATCTTCATATGATGTGAAGTGTTGCTCAGACAGGCCATGCGCCATCGATCGAAACAAATAGAAATCAGAAGGAGCAATGTCTGGTGAATACGGCGGGTGGGGTAAACTTAACAATTGAGTGTTTTCAAATAGGTTTTGACCGGCGCCGCAACATGTGGACGAGCATTGTCATGCAGGAGTATAATTTTGTAGTGTCTGGAGTAGTAGTCTGCGCGCTTTTCCTTAAGTGCTCGACTCAATCTCATCAATTGTGTTCGGTAGACAGCCCCAGTAATGGTTTCGTTCGTTTTCGTACACTTTCGACCTTCCGCTACGTTATTTTTCTTCGATGTCAAATTCACCGTTCTTAAACTTTTGATACAACTCACGACAATTTCCCTCACTTAAGGCAGCCTCAACATATTCTTCTACAAGCACAATTTTTGCACACAAAAGAATACATTATACTGATAAAAAAATCACTAATATTTTAATGTTTAAGGTTATGTTATTGATAGATGTCCAAGCTTACGATAATGATGTTTTACATCTGACAATTTTAACCATAACTTACTGATGGCCAACATTAGCCAAATTTATTTGTATACCTAAGACATGTTCAGAGAGACGCGATGATTAGATTACGTCAATATGTATTTAAAAAAAAAAAGTTAACTTATACATGTATACTTACATATAAGAAACATCATAAGTTAAAAATACATCAAAAATATAGACTATTCACTCTGCTAAGTTAACATAGAATACAGCAGTATAGAATAGGTAAGTGCAGCCTACACACATGTCAAAACACTTTTTAGAGCACAAAAGGCTATAATAAAAGTAACACTAAAAATACAAAACAAATAAAAATACTAATTTAAAGTAAGCAAGCAAAGTAAAGTTAGCAAAAAATTAATTTATCCACTAATATGAAAATTCTAATAATTATTAACAAAACACGTGGTTCTAAATCCACGAGACACAGTAAAATAAATACCGTCGACAAAAACTACATTTGAGGACTACCAGTAGATTAAAAAGGAGGTTAAAAAATTTTAATAATAATTTTTACGCGTTTTCTAGTGTGTATGTTAAATAATTTGGAAGAATATTAGATATACGAGGTGTGATCAAAAAATACGATGAATAATGTAATTACAAACATTGAAATAAATTGATGACAAATTTGACCTTATCTCCTTCAAAGTACTTTTCTTGGGTAGCGATTCACTTATCCCAACGGTGGTTCCAGGATTGGAAGCATTTCTGGAAGGCTTCTTTCGGAAGAGCCTTCAGCTGCTCCGTCGTGGCCTTCTCAATGTCGGAAATGATGTCGAAAAATTGCCCATTCATCACGGTTTTCATTTTTGGAAAGACTCAGAAGTTACGTAGTGCTAAATCCGAGGAGTAAGGCGGAAGTGGACAGACGGGTTTTTTTTCGGCCAAGAACTTGCAGATCAGAACCAAGATGTGGCTCGGCGCTTTGTCGTGATGCGGCACTCACTCGTCTCGTTTGCAAATTATCGGTGGAAATGCTTTGCACGGACCTGTAAGAGATGTTCAGTTCTTCGGCAAGCTCTCGAATAGTCAATCGCCTGTTTGAGCGAATCATTTTTGTGACGCTTTTCTCTGTTTCTGAGGTCGAAGGACGTCCCAACCTTTGCTCGTCTTGAACAGACTCATTTCCGCTTTTAAATTACTCACGCCACTTATAAACAGTTTTAATGGTCATCCCATCGCTATACACTGCTTTTTACATTTTTTGAGCTTCTTTGGCACTTTTTGCAACTTACGTTGTTAGAAATCCATGACGCGCGACAGACACGGTAAACATGACCTTACTCTCCGGGCTCTGGAAGTGGCCTGATAGGTCGCGACTTGTTCTTACTTGTCACCAATATTATCAAAGGAACAGGCTACCGGAATGAATACTTCACATTAATGAAGCGTTAGCAGTTGCTGCTATAAAAATTCATTCACCGTATTTTTTGATCACACCTCGTACATTAAAAATAATTCTACTTATCATTCCACTTTAAAAATGAAAATAAATAAATGTATCATTACCAGCTGCAAAATCTATATACACTATGCCACAACAAGGACCACAGATGTCTCTATCATAGTCCCTTTAAATATTTGAAAGAATACAGATTTAGAACACACCTATGTACAATTTTAAAAAATTTGATAATATCTGGGAGTTAATGCTAGAAGTGCTTATGTTAGATTTTTGTCAGAATAAGTTTAAGCATGAAAAGGCACTCCTAAAAGCCCATTATTTTAAGTGCCTTCTTTTAGGAGGCTTTTTAATAAATATTTTCTGGAACCAAGCGTTATGATAAGTATGTTAAAGGTTTTTAAGATCTATCGTTTATGGGAAACAAGCAATCCATCTCCTGAACAATCCACTTTTTTGACAAAGGCACTTCTAGCATCAAGCAATATTTGTTGTGTTTATGTTTTTATGAATTTCAAGTGTTTCTAAATTATTTTGTTTAATGCCGTATGTCTGTTTATGTAGGATGTGTATTTTTGTATTGCTGAAAGTGTGGTTATTTTCTATAATATGATTGGCGTAATATAAACAATATACGCAATATACGTAATATAACAAATAACATAATCAATAATCAAATACAACCCTTCACATCACCCCTTCTTACAATGTTCCCGATCTCCCACCACTTAGATAGCCCCTCCGCTTCTACCGAATCCACAACCCACACACCAGACAACCATTCCTACATACCTCAATCTTAATTCACCTGATGAAGGAAACGGACGTTTCCGAAACATGTAGTGAAACAAGTTCTCAAATATAAGTGGAAAAAAACAAAGTTGATTGTTTTATTTCATTATTATTTGTTCATAATGGATTTCCACAAGGTTAACGCCAAAACATTCAATTACTTGTGGTGGTGTATACTAATTGAACTAACACTCTGTTTTAATTTTACTTATAAATATAAGTAAAATGTTAAATAACAGAAGTGGCAACCATCACAGGTCCATGGCCGTCCTAAGAGAAAAACCTCCCATATCGGCCCTAATCTTTCATCATTCAGGTTGGCATTTTTACAATGCTGGGGCGGTCCCCTTTAGACGTAAAACGGTTTGAGTGGACTTCTTCGTCGCGGCGAACAGTTCGCATAAACCACTTCACCGTTGTTTGTATTGTAATATTCCTGCATGGATTCACTTACTTTGTATCTGAGCACGCCCCAGCCGGCCACGCTGCACTCCGCACCCGCAGAGTGTGCAGTTGTCGCCATTCTGATCAGACGAACGGAGTCGCTTTCAACGAAGGGATAATGCACCTAAAAAATATTTTCTGATGGACTCACGTCTTCATATTGCCTATCATGAATACGATACAAGATGACTTAAATTAAATAACAATGAGTATCTTGTTGGTGTAGCGGTCATGGCACTCGCCTAGTGGCGGTTAAAACCCCATTCCAGAACACCAGCAAGTCGGTCCCATTTTCATAGCACAGGCTTTTGGCTTAGTAAGAATTAGGTAATTGTATCGATATTGACGTCTTCAACATTGGTCTTACTGATTTTAGAAGAATGCTTTAGATTACATCTACTAAATCGACTTTGACTATTCACTCACTAAATCTAATCTTCTCTTCCTCCACCTTTGTCCTGACTCCTACCTCCTCATCCTTTTTCACCCATTATTTAACTATTTTCTCGATATATTGTTTGTTGCTTACTATACTATTCATTATTTAACTCATTTCTTGATATATTGTTTGTTGCTAACTATACTATTTATTAATTAATTCAAAATAATTTACTTCAAAATATCTTATCTAACTTTGTTCTTAACGTCTGTGAATCTTTTTAATTGGTCTATGAAATGAACACTATGCTTTTACATTATATGTTTAAAAAACTGTTAAGATTCTCTAATAAATAAATAAATAATATTGATGCGACACGTATCACTATTTTTTATGGAAAAAAAATAGTTAAAAATAGAATAGTAAAATAGAAAGGAGCACAGCTGTGCTCGGCCGCATGCTTTTAAACTTAGAACAATGTCCGGGATTGCTAAGATAACTGAGCGTGGCGGTCCAACTAATCAGATGCCAATTCTGGCATTCGATCAAACCATTACGCCTGGTAAGATATTAAATTAACTTCTGTACATTACTGTAAATATTATTTAATACCCGTTTACTGTGTGGCTATTTTATTTGCTTAACTCTTAAAAGACTGTGCCAAAAAATACCTTTGGTAACGGTGGTGTAACACAACGTTACATGATTGAAAATTTACGTAGTTTTTAATATGTGGTATAAAAATATATTTTCAATACAGATAAGACTTTCCAAAGGTCCCTTTATATAATTATGTACGGTAAACGTACATATTTGCATTATTTTAGTAAATTATCAGAAAATCGTGGCATAGCGAATTCACGTGCGCTCACGCTGACGCATCATTACCAACTGAATTCGACGACGCGGCCGACTGCGATCCGTCTTTGTCTAATAGTCCAGGCGCCAGAGGTACTTGAGTATGCAAAATATGAGGACCGGCAACTATGCTATCCGCTTCTTATACCCAAGACACCAAATAACAAAAACTGGATGTTGTCAGCAGCTTTATTGATCCCTTTCCCTACTACCCTAATTAAATAGTCCACCCCCAAGCGTCAGAGCGTACCTAGCCATTTAATGTTTTTCTCCAGCAGTAGGATAAAACCCATTATGAGTAACGCTATATTTTTTCGTGTTTACAAAATATAATTAGAGTTTTGTCGTTTTTGAGTGATAAATTAATAACTGTTTTATTAAAATACGTGAGCAATGTCGCTGCAAGTGACAAATGTGAAAAGAAAAAGATCGAATGAGTTACAATTAATAAGTTAATCCAGAGTTCTAGAATATTCAAGGCATCCATGTTCTATGGCGAGTTATATAAGTGAAGAAAAAATATGGCGACTGAAAAATAGAATTGCGTAAACAACCAGATATGTCTGATTCCATTGCAGAACCAGGTGATGCAGGTATAGCAGGTAAAGAAAAGGTTTGGTAAATAAGGTAGATTTTAAATATTTTCTATGATATGTAGACCTACGTTGTATCACCGATACACAGGAGTTATACACTTTCATACAACGTGACACGATATATTGAACACCGAGCGTCAAAGGTAATACAAAGCGGTTTGCTCACCATCATCTTGGGATAATTCTAACGTATTGGCGTACAATATTAATCTGTATTTTTTTACGTGTGACGTCACTTGGTTGCTCTGAAGCAAATTTCATAATGTTACCCCTGCTAGTTTTTACCATCTCTTTTGTAATATTGTAACGAGATCAATTAGTGTATATTATAGATATCTCACAGAGACGAAACTGTATTAATTATGGGAAAGTAGGTATAGAAGTCATTTGGGTGTACACAGGACTTATGACCTGTCTTTTTATGGTTGGCTTAAGTGATCACTTTACACAATTGTAACATTCGCCATTTCCACCCATGATAGAATATACCATGCTTATTCATTTTTTGGAAGTTGTATATATGTTCAAATTGCGTAGAAAGCTTTCATATATGAGTTGTAAGCGCCTTTTCCATGCGGCCTGTACAAAGCCATTTTCATTCCCCTAAATCCCCACAGATGTCGCTAATGAGAAAATCTACAATTGATTGCGGAATTTTGGAAGCAATATACTTTTTTTTTTTGTGTAATGAAATTCATCCGAATTACTTGCATTACACTAGGATACGCCAGGAAATATTTTTCCAATTTTTGTTAAAATTACCTTTTTTACCAGTATTTACCAATTCAGAATATTTTGTGTTTGTTCAAATCTTTCAGAACAGTCTGGATTTATGTCACAGAGACATTATTAAATCACATTAGTGTTATTATAGATATCTGTCACAGACAAGCCAAACTGTATTATTATGGAGAAAAGGTAGGTATAGAAGTCATTTGGGTGTACACAGGAACTTATGACCTGTCTTTTTATTTGTTGGCTTAAGTGTTCACTTTACACAAATTGTAACATCATTCTACGCCATTTTCCATTTCTCCCCCTTCCACCCATGATAGAATATACCATGCTGATTTCAATTTTTTGGAAGTTGTATATATGTTTACAAATTGCGGTAGAAAGCTTTTCATTCATATATGAGGGAAACAAAAAAAAAAAAAGAAAAAAAAAAGGTATTTTGTGCTTCCAAAATTCCGCAATCAATTGTAGATTTTCTCATTAGCGACATCTGTTGGGATTTAGGGGAATGAAAATGGCTTTGTACAGGCCGCATGGAAAAGGCGCTTACAACTCATATATGAAAGCTTTCCACGCAATTTGAACATATATACAACTTCCAAAAAATGAATAAGCATGGTATATTCTATCATGGGTGGAAATGGCGAATGTTACAATTGTGTAAAGTGATCACTTAAGCCAACCATAAAAAGACAGGTCATAAGTCCTGTGTACACCCAAATGACTTCTATACCTACTTTCCCATAATTAATACAGTTTCGTCTCTGTGAGATATCTATAATATACACTAATTGATTAATAATGTCTCTGTGACATAAATCCAGCACTGTTCTGAAAGATTTGAACAAATTCAAAATATTCTGAATTGTAACGAGATAGTGAACCTAGTAAATACTAACAATAATACAACGGCGTCACGCGACGCAGGGTTAGTCATCCATGACCGTAAATTCTCGAATATTATGCACGCATCGCAGGGTCAGTCTTCCGTGACCGCAATCTCTTGAAGATTCCGATACATTCCATTACACACTAAAACACTGCATTGGAATCGTCTAGAACGCTCTACAAGCCTCTCGTAATATCTAGAACAAATATCTCGATGAAATTTATCTATAAAAGGCGCCACGCAACGTGGGGTCAAGCATTTCATTGACATTTAGTGCGACATCTTAGCGTAAGAACCAGCGTGATCAGTGATTCGCGTCGGTGATATTACAACACGCGATATTAGAAGCGAGCGATCACAGTGTGACCAGTCCAGTGATACCAGCAATGAACAAATAAAGAATACCTGGGCGAAAAGTCTTTCTACGGACGAACATTGAACGGAGTTTACTAGAACATGATCAAATCAATAGGAACAATATTAGTTACTCGGTGCGCGGTACTGGGCGAAGAGGTGACGCACGGTGTAGGGTCTGACGCGCATTGAGACGTTAGGTATCGGAGAACTTTTGCTTCTTTGGATGAAGCGGGCAGGGATTATATACCTGTCGATTTTTTTGACGTCTTTTGACGAAAATGCTTTATCAGCGAGTCGGTTCCTTGAAGGAAGTGATCGCGTCAGCGATTGTCAATATTTTCCTCGTAATGCGATTATGATTATGTTTCCTGGTGTGACCTTATAACTGCGGATGATGACGGCTACAGATCAAATAGTCTTATTTTCATTGCACAGGAATTTAGCATAGTTTGAAAATAATGGTTGGATTGAGTGTCATATAAGAAATTCACCTGATACTTAATTCGTGTACGATACCTATTTAAGAATATATACTTATATACGTTACTGAAATAACGGCAATGTCATTGTTTTCTTTAGAAAATCCCTCGTGCGGTCTTATCTCCTTCACACTTCTTCTCTGCCCACCGTCACTTTTGACGTTTAGTATCCCAGCCAAGGCGGATAAGTCATTCGTACTTAAAACGTTGGAATTTCTGAAACAAAACAAGTAAATAATTAAATAAATCAAACTAACTTAAATTAAAGTAAACCACCAATTTTCACACTTATTTCTTCTTAGTTTATCACCTTTTTTCACTTCAATTTCGTCATATTAAGTAATTTTATTATGTATTTAACGAGTTAAATTTATATTTTTTATATTTTGTTTCTTTTTCCCCAAAAAAAATAATATTTAAAAGCTGGCAAATCAAGGAAAAGTACATTTCAATCAGCTCGAAGTTCATGCCCTATCGTGCGGCTTCTAGTAATTCTCTCTGTAGGTGGAGTGTTTGGGGAAATATTCTGCCCTAATGTATTTTCAATGGATGTGTTAATGTTTTGTGCTTGTAGAGAAATTTGTGTTTCTTCTTTATACTGGGCTCATGGTGGGTCTCGCTTCAGTGTCATCATTGGAGCTACAAGACGACCATCATTCAACAACTTTAACATGAACCTACGCGATCCTGAGAACCTCTGTCATTCTCAGGAATACTTCACTGAATTTCTTCAGCAAAGCCTCGCCATCAAACATTAAACTCTTACAACATAACAAACATTAAATTCATACACACTTTGGGCATATTCTTCTTCATGTGCCCTGTCGGGTCCCCCCGACAGTCATCTGGGAGAAAGTTTCCCTGTCCAGGGCAATGCTGAACAGCTCTTTCACGCTTCTTATCCCGGTCCACTCTCGGATGTTTCGAAGCCAGGAATGCCGCCTCCTTCCGACCCCTCTGCGACCCTCAATCTTCCCCTTCATGACGAGCTGAAGGATGGAGTACTTTTCGCCTCTCATTATATGACCAAAGTATGAAATTTTACGGATTGTTATTGTGTTAACTGTCTGTTTGTATTTTCTCTAAGTAAAACTTCAATATTACTAGTCATGTTAGTCCAAGATATCCTTAATATTTTACAATGTATTCACATTTCGAAGGCCTCTAGGCGATTTAGAGTGTTCACCTTCAGCGTACATGCTTCAACACCGTAAAGTAGTACTACCAACTGACCATACATTGCATTTGATCAACTTCTGTCTGAACTTCAAGTTTAAATCGTCATTACAGAGTAGACTTATCATCTTATTAAAAGATGCACGGGCTGTCTCTATTCTGCATTTGATCTCCGTATCAAGGTCCAGATTGTCAGTAATAATACTTCCCAAATATTTAAACTGTTTTACTCTCTCAATGTTGACACCCTTTAATTGAAGGCACACATTTGAATGATTCTCTCGGCTAAAAGCCATAAACTTGGTCTTGCTAATATTTATATTTAGACCATAGTGCTCGCCAGTGGAATTAATTTTACTAGCAGTTGTTGCAGGTCTTCAAAAGTATCTGCCAGCAAAACGGTGTCATCAGCAAATCGGATGTTGTTGATAGCCACACCGTTGACTTTCACGCCAAGGTTTGTATTATCTAACGCTTCTTTGAGACCGTGTCAGAGTATAGATTGAACAATGTAGGAGAGAGAACACATCCCTGTCGGACTCCACGCTGAACAGGAATGCCTCGAGAAGTGGCTCCATTCTCAAGTTTAATATAGCGTTTTGCTCCCAGTACAAGTTTTTAATAATTCTCACATCCTTCTCATCTATATCACATCTTTGAAATATAGAGGTTTGGGCATATAGAGATAGATAAAATCGTGTTTTCTAGAAATATAGACGGACGAAGATCAAGATGTCGATCTCCAAGAAGATAGATTGACCGAATCAGAGAAATGGCCGTGTATCGATACTAAATAAAATGTAGGATCGCAAAGGCTTGAAGAAGTCAGTTCACGCTGTAGAATCAGATCAAAAGTCATGACTGACATGACACACATGTCTAATTACTATTTTATTCTATTGTTACCGTAAATATAAGTCTTCTTTAACTTGTAATAATTGATAACACTGTGTATGTTTATCTAATAAATGTTTATTTCTGTATGGGAGAGGTACAGTGAGTGGACTTTTTCAGGCCTCTCCGGGTCGCGGCGCCCTTTACACGGCGTGACACGGAGACGACCTTTTAGAGAAAAAATTGTCAACCTGGCAACGTATGAGTAGGCTGGATATGTCAGCTTTCGCTCATAAAACGACCCTGGGAAAGCGGTGGATGTCCATTCACTGACATGACTCGGGAGAGCGAAAGACGTAGAGAGAGTGAGAAAGATCAATTGTTCTTTGAACTTTTTTTTCAATTTTAGTCAAGGGCCATCTCGATGTGATCTGATTAAATCTTAAGGCAGAGTACCTCTAAGTTCCACTAAGCACTTGTTGGCGAATTTCCAAATTTGAAAATTCCGTACCTGGGAGCATTTTCCAAAGGACATAGCACTATTCAATTTCGAGCTACGAAATCATGCTACTCCAATTGTTTCCACTGGCTGGATTTGCTGAACTAAGTACTTCCAGTCTTAAACCAGACGTTCGAAGCCCAAAAAGGTTTCACGACTGGAAGAGGAATATGTCATCGGGCTATATAAACGATACCCCTCGACATTGCATCCCCTATTCATTTCCTTTGATATGCTTCCACTTACACTCTACGTTTATTCTGTATTAGCTGTAACCCATCAAAAACAATGGTACTTTTACATAGAGAATAAAGTATTTATTTAGTTATATGAAAAAATAAGAAAATAAAGTTTTCTTGCTATAAAGAAGGTACGGACAAGTTACACGAAAAAGAAAAATGTCCGCTAAAATTCTGTTAAGCATTTTTATATTTGCGCTAAATATTTCTTGCCTCTCGGATCAGGCTTATGATTTCTTGGCATTGTTTTTATCAGTGAGACAAATATAGGATTATATTCTTAAAAGAGAAAATAAATGTTTAAACACTTTCTATCCACCACCTTTTGAAAATGTGACAGATTTAACAATAAACATTAAATGGGACGTATTTATGTTTTATGACAAATAAAGGCTTACAAACAAATTAACATTAAATTAACAGCTTCAATTTTATTCAATTTTACCCGCAATAGAGTTTCCAAAAAGCATTCTCTCCAATCTTTCGATATGCATTTTACGCCTTGATTGACATTTCTTCCAACAAAAACCAAGTTGAATAAGCAGTTTCCTCAAATATTCTCTGTCGCATTCTAATTATTATTCTAATTATATTTAATTTTTAATTACTTTTTAATAAAGTGTTCAGCAACATTAAAAACAATTTCCCTCAATTACCCGCATAAAGGCTTTCCGGAACGACCGGAATGAGACGTGATTGGCTTATCCATTTGAAAAAAAATCGTGTGTTACGTACAAAAACTGTATATTTTCTCGCACTAGTTTACGTTAATCTTTTCAGTTTAAATAATTAAAAATTAATACTCGTAAGATGATAAAATGTTGGTTTATTCGGAAGAACTGAACACAGAATATTTGAAAACGTCATATGTAGACAAAAATTCAAACATATAGAACATTATGAAAAAATGTGTTTGGAAGTTTCTAGAAAATAATAAAATTCGTTGTCAAATAATAGTCCGTAGTAACCTAGGTATCAATATAATGTTTTGGAAGTTTCTTGCAAAAAATAATAAAGACTAAGGACCATTTTTCACTACAATAATAATAATTTTCACGTTCGTAACACCGTGTAAACTGGGCTTTTGCTTAACATGGTACAAAACTTTATTCTAAACGTTGAATTTGAACTGATAAACCACGCCTTCCATGCGCACGGCAAAGAAAATGCGTTTGCGCGCGTTCTTTTGATCGCGGTCTAGCTATAACCTTGCTGCCAATGATATAATAAACTGTAGATAAGTTACAAGCGTGAAATCTTGGCAACTCAAAAGTAAGGTAATTGCCTTACTTGCATTCGTTGTGATCGGGCGCGATGCTACGCCGAAAAAATGTCCCGGGGAAAAAGGAACAGAGAATCGTACACTATTGTAAGAATGAGTATGTTATTTTTGTCACCATGACTTCATACTATAGAGCTCCAGGAACAACCTCAAAACCTACAGATTCATAAACATGAGAATTTGTTTTTTAAATTATTATATTTATTTTCACACATTAAATTAAAGGTGAATATGACATACAGCGTTAAAGTTCTCGTACGTACCAGTATTATCATGTCGATATTACGGCTTCGTTACTTTTGATTACAGTTCTTAGAGACCCAACACTTATTCTCGTCTATTACTGTCGGATTGTCTTTCTTCTCAGGGGGTCACCGACATAACCGAAAACACACTTCTGATGCATCAATACCGAAAATGGCACAATTTCATGAATTTTAGAATACGGGTATTGCAATCACTAGTTGGAATATTGACTGAATTTGTAAAAGATTTTACTAACTTGACCACACAATGGGCAGCCGTCACAAAAAACGTGAATGTTATAAGGGATCCTCCGCAAAAATGCTTGTTCGCGTACTGAAGCGACACCTGGAAGAATAAAGAAGGAGTTACTCTTCGCTCTCGATGATAAAATGCCACGTTCAAAAACCAATTGAATAAGCGGAATGAGTCAAAAAGAAATTTTCATTTAACTGCTTCTCTGTCAAAGAAGCAATGCTTATCCCATACACTTTTCTGGTTTTACTGTACAAATAAATCAGCTCCATCATCTTGAAACTAAACAAGTAACGAAACCCGAATACATAACATAACATTTCTGATCTTCCATGTGGCATCAATCGCGATACAGGACACGCATTGCTGGTTTTTGGTAAACCATTATGCCGGTAGGTATGACTTAATTCCATACCCGGAATCCCCTTAAATATATGTATTATTTTTAATGTATTTTAAATATTAAATGACGATGAATACGGATAATTACTTAACAATTAAATACATATTTACAATAAGCATTAAATTATCTTACTACAACGATTCGAGAAAGCTCTATTTTTAAGAATGTTCTTAGGTTTTCACGGCCACTCAGAATCTTCAGGTTTGTGTTTTCTGGAGTATTATACCATGTTGTTACGACCTTTCGGGCCGACGTTTCGGATCCCATTCAGGGTCCATCATCAGGGCTGATGTGTGTCAACGAAAATTTTCACTAAAATAAGATCTAGCCTAGATGATGACAAAACATGCCACAGGGGCTCATCACGTTTTTTTTTAAATTACACATATTTTATGCATTAATGCCATAATAATTGCTTTTGAATACATCCATAATTATTTAAGCCTTACGTGTCTAGTGGACGTGACACTAGATTCCCACACCGAGGGCACCGGGTTTGGTTCCTGGTGAGGTCATAATATATCAATGTACTTTTTTCCTTCCTGGGTGTTTTTGTGACGAGTTCCACAACAGTGATTGGGCCTCATTACCTGTTGCAGCGTTACAAATTTTAAATTAATTATGACTTAATACTTTATCGATTGACTGTTAATGCTTTTGTGCCGAATGTCGCCACCTGGCAACACCGGCGGCTCGCATGACGGCCAAGCGCGGACCAAAAACCATTCCGTCGCCCGCCCCGAGTCAGTGAGTCACGCTTTTGTGGTTCTCTCGAGTATGGCAGTATTGTAAACCAAATTTGTGAAATGTAGCAAATTAGAATACTTGTAATGCAGTATAAATAAACCAGAGAAGTAGCAGTAAGTACAAATGGCCTAATCACTCTCCCGTATTTGATACGCCATCTCTCTTACATTATTTGCACAAGGTGATTGGTGGTAAGCTCCCTAAGAGAAGATAAATTTGTACCACCATATGGCTAGTGTCCACGCACCCCCATGAACAGCACAGTAAACTTTCGTATCCACCGCCCACGCTCATTCGCCAACAGCCTAATCGATTTCTTATTATATTTAGATGTAACCGTATACTACACTAAAAAAATTCTATGATCTACGTCTATAAAATTTCTCAATGTTATCACTAAATCAATTTTAATCAATCATATACCCACTTACACATCATACGGCTTTCCCTCTCCCAGCACTAATTTTATCCTCCACCCCACTTTTTCACCCATTCCTACTCACATAGCATTTGCTTCAAATTTCATTATGTTTTAATTTGAATAGGCATGATGACAGAATTAAAGAATAAGTGATTTTAGAGAAGAAAATATTTTGAAAGGATTCTAAAAAATGATCCAGTTTTAATATATCTACACATTGAGATTAATAAGATTTTCAATAAAATAAACGTATAAAATTGTGCAATACGCCATTTTAACTAAAACACCGGTCAGAGCGAATGACGTCACGCCTTAGTACCCATTACCGTGTCTTTGAACCGTTGCCATAACACAATGCAATGTTTACTGAGGCTTGACGTCACGTAGACGAAATGACAACTGCAGGCGTTTTTGCGCGAAATTAAAAATGTGTAGATGAAAATGCAATTATTTGCGTAAAAACTTAGTTTATTACTGAAATAATGTTATTTTCGATAATAGTAGACGTGTACCTACAATATTGAATGTTATTTCAAAATCTGTCATCATGCCCGTTGTGAATATTCCACTCGTATTATTAGATAACACATTACATTATACCCTGGTATTGCATGAATTAATCTGTTAATATGCAATAAAAAATATTGTAGACGTCATTACTCGGTCATTTTGCATGCCATAGCATATACTACACCCACGGTACATGGCAGTAAGCGCATAATATAATAAACGATCGCACGTTCATGCGACGGAATGACTACTATCATAAAACTGTAGTTTTCCTTATTACTTCCTATCTTTTAACTCATAGCGTCTGCTTGCTTGCTTGACGCAAAAACTTTGGATCGATTTTTAACCCTTTTCCCGTGATCCAATCGAGCTGAAACTTTTCAGACAGACTCGTGGCGACGATAAAAATGGTTTAACAAATTTTCGTTAAAAAAATTAATAATTTTAGTGTGATGTTTGATTTTTCAAATTTTTAATGTTTTTTTTTCATACAACTGTGTAATGATTCCGACGCGTGCTGTAGGCACGAAACCTGATTAAATAAGAAAAGGAGTATGATAAAAACTTGGTTTTTATGGGTTAGTTTTTTTCTTGTTTCATCATCGTTAATCACTCAAGAAAACCTACCGCACATTTCTCCCTTTCATTTTAGTAGAAGACGCGTAATTTCTGTTGGATATCTTAAAGAAGTAGGTACAAATACCTGTCTAATAAAATTCATTTCATATTTCAGGAATATCTACTCCTGCATATAATCGTTATTCTTTGATTTCATGATAATAACAATGACAATAAATTTAAAAAAAAAATTGAAAAAAAATTGTGTTAATTTAACATTTTGTTCTTACTATGAATGGATATTCAGATTCCTTGGCCGGGACTCCACCCACTATCTTCGTTTCAAACTTATATTTTTGATTGGAGCTTACACCTTAAAAAAATAAAGGTAAATTTTCACACGAAGCAAACACATTGTGGTGAGACATAATATCATTAAATAAAATAACTATTTGTATAACACCACTTTATTGAGTTAACACCAACTAGTTTCAACTCACAGCTGAGTCTTCTTCAGTATTAACAAACGAATTACAAGCAATCAAGAAAGCATTAAGGGAAGAAAGAGACAGAACTGTGGTGGGGGTTGGGTGAAAGAGAGCGGGTAAGGGTGGGTGCAGTTAATTGGAAGAGGAATGTATCTAGAATTGGACTATGCGACAAATCAGTTGTTTATTAAGTAAATATTTTTTATCTATTTTTTTATTTCTAATGCTTCCAAATTACCTATGTTATTTCTATGAAGTACATCTACACCCGAGGTTTGGTCAAATGTGTGGTTTTTTTCTTTCAAATGAATTGCAAATTCTGAATACACTATTTAAGCATCTTTTGTGTTCAATGACTCTTGTATTTATATTCTTAGCTGTTTTTCCTATGTAAAATGCAGAGCAATCGTTGCACTTGAGTTTATATATCCCTGAATAGAAAAGTTTATGTTCTTTATCGTTAGACTTTATCAAATGTCTCCCTAAGTTGTTATTTGTGTAAAAAGCGGCTTCAATTTCAGGTGGAAATTTTATAATGCTCAATGATGACAAATTATTAATATATAAAATTCGACGCCAGCCGTGATTTTGATTATTTAAAACGATACTATTGGTATGAATGTTATTATAAAGAAATTTTTGGTATTGATTGATTGGTCGTAATTTTTTCGCGAGGATTCTATCAATTAGGATGGTTTCGTAACCATTATATTTTGCAATAAATTTAATTAACGCTGTTCTTCATTAAAGTCAACATTAGGAAGAGGAACAGTGAGAAGTCTAGAAAACTAGTTGGTGTAAACTCAATAAAGTGGTGTTATATAAATAGTTATTTTATTTTTAAAAAATAAAGGTACATGTGTACATTTAGTTTTTCAGAACTAAAAGGGCAAATTTTCTTATTCGTCTTTCTCATATACCTCCATAAAATATCAATGAAGCACAGTAATGTTCCCTTCTCTATATTAACGAAAACAAAATAATATTATAAACGCTAAATAGTAATATCTAAAAGCCTGGCGTAATACTCTTACAAATAAATGTTCACAACTCTGTCTCGAGAAAAATATTCACCTTAATAGAATGCAGATGGGGTTTATCCAGTAGTTTGGTACCATAAATAATATATCAACAAATATTATATACCACATATTTATTTCAGCGTATATACAAAAACAATGAGCTCTATACTCGGCATAATGAGACTAGAGTCGCAAGGCATTAAAATAGAAAGACTTCGCCATGTGGAGAAAATCACTGAAAAGCTTTCTTCGAAGACGACTGTAGCGACAATGATTTCTAGGACTGAAGATACCACCAAATGGTTTGGGGTCGCCTATTGCATAAAAAGTAACTAGTCCTAAATTTATTTACATCACATCTTTGATCCTCATATTTTCTTACTTACTTGTACATCTTCTTTTGCTTCTTAAGTTTTACTCCAGGAAGAAAAAACAATTAAATCACTCTTTCATTCCACGACCTACGAACCTTCCCTAAAATATTATACATACTTTCGGTATCCTACCTATCCCATTCTCAAACTAGTAGTTTCCGACTTAAATATTAAAAACGCTTGTTGAAGAATACTCTCTAAGGCGAAAAACAAAGGATGTAATATGCTAAGCATCTGGAAAATAATCTGCACAATACTCAAGACAAACTGCACTTTTTCCTATTCATTATATTTGAAAACAAGCTGTAGGTATTTTGCTCACTTCTTCAGATACCACAAACCTCCAATAACACATTTCTTTGAAAGTTTTTAAATAATGAAGATAGGTACTTAAAGACATAATGTAAATTTAATTTAAAGAATTGTTCTTTAGTGTGTCCTCGTGAGAAAACCCTCGAACAATTGAACCAATACGAAGGCATCTCAAAAGTTCTCTAGCCACTTTTGAACCTCAAAAGCCCTTATGAAATCACAAATTTGCTGAGGAATAATCCAAGAATATGGTCCCGTTGTTCATACAATGGGAATAAGTACTTCACTATATAATTTAATGTCCTATTAATTTAATCTAACTAAAATAATCGTAATCTAAATTAAACAAACCAAACCTATTAACCTAACCTAATAACCTAACCTAACCAAACCTAATAACCTAACCTAACCTCATATTTTGCCTATAAAATGTCAAAATATGCAGTGCATTTTTCGTAACTTTAAAGTGTAATATCTTATTTAATACTTACTATTTAAACATAAATTATCTTTCATTTTGTTATTAGCACATTCAATAATATAGTGAAATAATCATTTTCGTTGTATATGCAATGGGACCATTATCTTGGATTTAGCCATGCTGAACTAGCTATAAAACCTGTCTGGGCAACAGTACATTTAGCTCTACTCGAAGCATATATAAAATAAAATATTAATATTATGATAATGCTTAAAAAATTATTGTACGACGCTGAACTCAAGTTGAAGAAACCTTTTTTGTCATAATTCATCGAAAAACTAACTCAATACGTAATATATTAGAAATTATTTTGTGATTATTGTGAAAATAATTGTGTAATCAATTATATATTTTTATAAAATTACTGCTGGATATTTATTTGTAAAACAGAAAATTAATATAGAAAAACTGAACCTTACCGATTTTTATCGATGTCAAAATTAACAAAACTATAATAAACATAATTTGACAGATTTTTATCTACTTAAGTGAGCTTTAAGGTTAGGTATGAAAACAAGTGACGTTCATGAAATCAGAACAATTTTGAATCCTATTTTTGACTCTCTTTAAATTATATGACAGATTAGCTACTCCGTAATGTAATTTAAAAATCGATACTGGCCTCTAAAGGCCTCTTTTAAGTAGGTACTTAAGATATATACGAATTAAAATATTTTCACCATATGGTAAAATGCTCTTTTATTTTTCCGCATCCTTAAGTAAAGCTGAAATCGTATTGGCGGATTGTTAGACGTCTTATTGAAGGATTTGGCGTTAAAATTTAGGAGAATGTTCAAAATGATCATTAAATTAAGTGAAAAAATTAACTTTGTTGTCTCTACGTGAGTATAATAATATTTTTATACTTTAGTAGAAGAAATACAAAAAAGACAATATATTAAAACCTTTAAATTTATTCAATAAAAATCACATAAGGTACACGTCTAAGACAAGTATCATACCATTCTAGAGTGGACTCTGTTTTTCTGGTTGAAAAAGCAATTTTAAAGAACTGACCCAAAAAACAGATTTTTATTATACTCCCTTTCTCATTTACTAATTGGAACAGGTTTAGCGCTTAACCCGCGCGTTGGGTTTGAGTCGGGCGACGCTACGAAAGGGATTTAAAAAAAAATTCGAAAAATCCAAAATTATACTATAATTATTAATTTTTTTTAACGAAAATTTGATAGATCTTCTTGATCCTCGCCACGAGTCTGCTTGCAAAGTTTCAGCTCGATTGGATCACGGGAATAAGGTTAAAAGTCGATCCAAAGTTTTTTCGACAGACAAGCAAGCAGACGCTACGAGTTAAATAAAGGGAGTAAAAATCATCCCGCATGGCAGGCGGAGTTACTTACCACCACACCACGAGTTAATTAGATGTGATAATAGTTCATCTAAAATATCTAAGATTCTCCATTAATAATAGCTTGTTACAAACATCACCAGGGCTTATTTTTTTCTTCTTCTTCATCCCCTTTACTCTACCGCTTGGAAAGTACTCTTCCACGCTCTGTTCGCGTGTCATTCTGCCACATTTTCTTGGGGCCGTTGTTAGTTCCATTTTTCTTCGTACAGTCTCTCCGTTTGCCTTATTCGTGATCTCATCGTCATCCCACAGGTCTCTTTCCTCTGGTGAGCGAGAAAATCAACCCTTTTATCTTACTTCACTAAGCTTTTTTAACCCAAACATAGCGTAGAAGGAAATATCAATACCCAACCTTGATGATATTTATTGTTTCTATATATTATACTCTGTTCTCCACTATTTGCTCATAAACGACTATAAATTAAGTTGAAATGATAATGATAAAGACCGATAGCATCAGTTGCGTCATTATACTCGATGCGGCAATGAATCACAGCTTAAAAATGTTGTCACGTTTTCACTCGACCTTTCTGACCGACATCCATCATCATGGCTGGTGATGGACCATGTAATGGGATCTGTCGACCATAAAGGTTGGACATACATGGCAGAACACCCCAGGAAAACCAAGTTTACTCCGAGGCAAACCTGAGGCCACTGAAGAAATGGTGAAAATTTTTTATTTAAATAAAAAATCAGTTTTGCATAAAAACATTTTTATTTAGACACATTGCATATGGAACATTTAGGTTACAAGAATCCCTGCATTTTGCAAGGTGTTTTTTTAATCGTACAGAAGTTTAAAACGAAATAAAATATATAAACATCGTGACTATGGCTATGATATTGGCTATATTGGAAAGATAATTTTACGCCATTAGAGTTTAAATACCTACATGGAACACCATAGGAACTAAAAACATTTAGAGGTTTTTTTTTTAATTGGAAATACTTTCACAGCATTTTAGACAGCTGAGAGCTGATTTGTACTTGATTTGGTTTGCCATTTTACCACGAACAGATTTACGCGACAACAACGCTCGCTAATTGAAAATCGTTGTATCGTAATCGTATTTAAACACTCATGGCAAAAAATTCAATAAAGCCACCACCATTACCACGATTTGTATGTGTTTTTTTTATTTTTAATGCTCTATACCTCTAGAAAAATGAATGAAGTTTGATCAACAACTGAGTCTCAAGGACATCGCGGCACTAGTGCAGGAAAACCACTATGAACTGTACAACAATGAAGAGGCAAGTGGACAAGGAGGAGATGCTGACAGCTCCGTTGATGGCTTTCTCGATCCAGTCTTTGTACTTGGACACCTCTGTGTACACCCCCGGGTAGCCGGGCTGGACGCAGCCCTTCCCGAAGGAGGCGATCCCCGTCAAGTAGCCCCCGCACACCAGCGGCCCACCAGTATCACCCTGGAATTAAAATAAATTCAATTTTAAAAGTGAAAAATCGTTGGGCCTTGAGGATAAATTCAAATGGTAACGTGGATTTGCGTCAGTTTTTGCAGCTTTTGTTTACTTTGTGCACGCCAGATTTGGCGCATTGCTCTCCACGTCACTTAGAACAATCGATATCGCGTCTGGCTATGATCAGATTCATGATTGGCAGAATCGAAATTTTTTAAATATTTAAATTCACTGTTTATTTCAAAGTCTTTGACATCAATTTTTAGTATTAATTTACCAAGTATAGAACCTTCATAAAAATTATTGTTCACAGCATCAAAAAATATTTAAGAAAATGAATGCATAATATTTTAATATAATATTTCCACGTAAAGGTAGGCAGATGATAGACCGCCTTAGAAAAAAAATTGAAAAAGATTTGCAAAGGAATGAAACGTTTTGTTTTTTGTCTCCGTAGTAAATAGTTATATATGTCTTATTAAAATATTGCAGCTATGCAGCAGTATTTTTACGACATAAGCACCTTTTGGATAATTTTTAGATAAAATAGATAATTTAACGGTATTTTGTTAACATGTACTTTAATAATCACATTTCGGAGAGAATATTCTCTTCGGCAGTTTCTAATTCACTATTTAAATGCTTAACATGAATTCATTGTCATTACAGCAACGATTTCTAATAAAAATCCAATCTGAAATTACTTTTACTATATAATATTAAAACAATACAAAATACATTTCATTCCATGATGCTGGATACGCATGATTAAGAGAGAAACGTAATAACAAACAACAATTGTCTGTTTTTGTCTGGTAAGAGCAGTATCAAATACTTGGGTGTCAATATCGACAGCAATCTAAAATGGAAAGAGCAAATATATTCCACAGTCACTAGGATGAGAAAACTCATATACCTATTCATAAGGCTACGAAATATCTTATCAATAAACATGCTTAAGGTAGTATACTTTGCGTTTGCCCAGTCCAAACTGCAGTATGGTATAGTTGGCTGAGGTCGAACCTTTAAGTCTAATATACTACCAGTGGAAATAGTTAGTTGGAATAATTATCATAGTGATTTTGGGGAAACCCTCAATATTCCCAACAAGGGAACTTTTCAACAGTTTTAACGTCCCAAATATTAATCAAATCTACAAAAAATTAGCGACACTTCAAATTCACAAAATTTATATCAATAATAGTACATTTGGATGTTTTAGTAATAGACCGAGATCAGCTGGAAATATTTTTATACCTAAATGTAATACTAGCACAGCCCAACACCATTTCTCTTATCAAGGAGTATCATTTTTTAATGTTCTTCCCAATGAAATGAAGAAGGAAAAAAATTAAAGAAAATTCAAAACTAAAGTGAAAAATCTTCTACAAAAAACCTTCACAATAACGCAATGAAAAAACTCTTACCAAAAACATTCAATGAAATACATACTTTTAAATGTTATTGCAATATCTTCTTAATTATTAATTTTTATAACTTAATTTAACGTTTCCTTGTATATATCTTATTACCTTAATCTAATGTATTACATTTTTGTATTTTTTATATCTTACTTACTAAATTTAATGTTTTAATTTTTATAACTTAATTTAATGTTTCTTTGACTGTATCTTACTTCTTTTATCTAATGTCTTACACTAACGATTACATTAACAATAGATATATACATATATGACAATGCCCCCACTTTTAAACACGAGAATAAATGCTCATTTAAAAGTGGGTAAGCGTGTAATATAAATGTGTATTAATTATATTATATTGAATACACTCTTAAATTTGTATATTTCCCAAATAAATTTAATAAAAGAAAAAAAATTAAAATAAATAAAATTGTAAAACGTAGAAAATCTTTACCTCACAAAAGTCTTTACCACCAAATGGGATTCCAGCGCAGATCATCGTATCTTGCACAATTGACACCTCGTTATTCATGTACAGGGATTTGCAGATAATATGATGAAAAATTGGTAAAGCTACCACCATTAATACGGGCGACGCTCCTACTCCACCCTGTTGAGAAAAATTACAAAAATTACAATTGCCAATTTAAGGGGGAATGTCTACCTACAAAGCGCGAAAAAAAGCAATTTTTGTGATTTTTTTAAGAAAACCTATTAAAATTATGGTATTGGTATTATTTTGGTATGAATGTAACTACTTTTAAGAATATTTTTATAAGAAAAGTAATGATTATGAAAATTAACACTATAATTTAGTCTTTATGTAGAAGTTTTTGGAAATATACATTTTTGACAAAATGGTGGCGACTTGAATTTAAAATAGCTTGTTTTAGGGAAAATTTCGGGTTTATAAAATAAGGCCTTATTGGTGGGAGACTTTCATGTCACCAGCGAACAAGTACGGCTAGTCCGTAACATTTGAGGCCTTTTTAGCCTTGACAATGGCGCGTGATACCGTGTCGAAACGTCAGCCTAGGTCTTCCTAGGAGACCATCTACAGAAAACGCGAGATACTCCAGAATCTACTTTTGTTACATATATATCTATATATATATATATATATATATATATATATATATAATATTGTGACGTAGCAACCTCTGTTCGTCACACCTCTTCGCAAAACATCTAAAAGTAATGAATTTATCGATCCCCGCACCAAATATCTGCACCAAAATTGATTTCAATCCCGCGTAGGTACCGCGAATACTCTATGGGAAAAAATAAATGTCTTTGGTCTACTGCAGATAGTTTCACGGCGGTCGCGAACGTCGGGGACGATATTACAAAATGGCGCATTTGAAATCTGCTTTCTGTGAACCCTCGTGTTAAGAGGTAAGCTCATTCCGAGAGACGCAATTTGAAGTGGCATAAAGACAACTTGTGAAATTACATGATTGTTTGTTTAATAATGTCTTTCGTACAGAGGGTCCTTCCACGCCAGCGTTTCGCGCCATGGCCAGGTGACGCAGCGTGGAGTGAAAGGTGCATCCCTTGCAACCCCTGGGGGGCAGCTGCAGAGATGATGTTCCGGAAGACATCTGCATCGGCAGCCCAAAGCCTCGGGGCGGGGTTGTTCTCTGGACCCATAAGGGAGCAATCCTGCTTCAGATGCAAGGCCAGTAAAATGAAGACCACGACATGCCTGGTATTCCAATTCTTTTTAATCATCAACTTCACGTCACGCCTGGAGCGAGCTGGGTGTTATCTGGCTCCGTAAATAATAGAACAAGTGCATCAGGTCGTGCCGTTTTTAAAAGAACATTGCTAACTACGTGCGGAAGCGGTGTTTGTGCCAGAAATTGTGACATGTTATCTGAAAGCCACCAAGCGAATGTATTCGCACAGCTTATTGTAGCTTCATTGTTTTTGAATCGGATATAGAAATTTTGACCTGATGTTAATTGAATCTACAGAATGTGATTGCCAGCGTTTCCGACACCAGCACTGCGTCACCGCTAGTAGTATAAAAGTATTTAGTTTCGACTGTCTTTTCCATCCTTGTTTAATGCGGCCGCTAGCGCTGATGTCGAGGCGCAGTAAATTAAATTATTCAACCCTATTTATTGTAAAAAAAAGATTTCGATGTGCAAAATTCACAAAAATACTTTATGGAAAATTGTCACCTTCTGTGGCACTATTAATTTCTGTTTAAAATTCATTTGAATAAATTCACATGTTAACTAAAGAATGTTTCGTTGTATAACCCTTGTCATTGAACTGTTGCAACTTTAAATATGTTAAAATGAGCGACAGCTGAAGTGCAGCGTACACGACACCAGAAGTACCCTGAGTTTGAAATGTAGAAGTAAGGTGAGTTCCATTCTTAGCCGACTGAGCAAAACTGGTGGTGACGAGGAGTTCTGATGGAAGCATCAGAATCTCACGTCATAATATATATATGAAGGATTATTTTCTAGGATAACCCGCGTATTGTAGTCTTGAGAAAGACTGTTATATTGTACCCAACGTTTCGGACGATAGCACTGGCATTTTCAAAGAGATTTTGCGCCTTGTATTTCGAGTTCTGTTTTGAATTGATGGCAAGCACACCCGTTCACTCCAGAAGTCGAGATCCAAGTGAAGCCTAATGCGAGGCTAATTGCTGAATTTACTTTGTGACCTGGTAATTCTTCTATTATTATTGGAAATTCCGTCATTGTTAGTTATATTAATATGGTCATTTACTGCGTCTGTACTTGGAATCGGGTTATTAGGGGCTGATTTTGAAAAGATTTTACAGTCATTAAAATGAATTCCTTATACTTGGAAATCCATTCTTTCCAAATCCATTATATTACGGGACTCGCTTTCATAAATAAACGAAAAATATAAATAACATATATATATATATATATATATATATTTAAATATATACGATATTGGCTTCTCATAACGGGGTTCCGGGTTCGAGACCCGGTGAAGTCACAATACATCAGGATCAGGAGGTATCAGGAGCGCTGTGAAATTTGAAGTTTCTTACTTGTTGCAATAAACCAAAGCCGCTCACGGTGCAGTTTTCACCACTCCCCACAGAAGTTTCTCGTCGGGTTATATTTTGGATCGATTCGGACATAGTGAACGGAATGGCCAACTGAAAATGTCAAAAAAATAATTGTAAGACTGATAATAAAAATAAAATAAATGAGATATAGATGTAGGTATACCTGGGTGTTCGGAGTTCTTACTCAAATAAGGAGATTTGTATATTTTCACATATCTCTAAATTATTATTATTATACTTAATTAGCGGTGTCCGATGTCTGTAATGCCTTCAGAAAAGGGATTAAATTCTCTGATGCCTTTTATCCAGGCGGACTAGTCTGACAGAACTTCAAACGGATTACCGAAACACCTATCACAAACGTCACCTCGCGATTCTCACGTTTCGACTAAAATTACATGAAATAAATACTAATACTTTATTTAAAGCAAAATTAAAGAAAAAGATTGTTTCACATGCTCTTATTAATTTCTTCTCCCATAGTATCCTGATGCAAAATTTTATATTTTGTACTTCTCTCCCCCTCCCTCTCTCTCAAGTAGAAACTGAAAGAAACAAACACCGACGTATACCTACGTCTCGTTTATTTATTTTTTTATTCTATTTATATTCTATTAAGTGCAGGCATAAGAATCTTAAGATCCCAACATTGTTATTTTCAGAATACGGCCAAATGTATGTTATGGGTGTTATTTTTTCAAACTCAAAATTATTTGATCTAAGCTTATTAATATAAAGAATTCCAATACCACTTTAAATGTAACCTGTCTCAAAAACATGTTTTGAGAATTCCGAGAAGTTATTACTATTGAGACATCTTAAATGTTCCTTTTTTTCTAACATTAAAAGTACGTGCCGTTTAAGATATATAAAAATTTGAACAGTCAATACAATTCAGTTTATATATAGGTGTGACAAAGCTAGTCTTTAATACTTTACAGGTAGATTCATACTTTAATTTTAAGTATAAAATGTTCAAGCAATCATGTTGATGTCGATAGTTATGTATTTATTTATGTATTTATGATTTCACTTAAGGCGATCGTCTAGCAGAATGAGCAAATTTCACAATTTTTTCTCATATCTTCTCTTGCGTTTTTTATCACATTTTTGTAGGGACATATCTAATTTTAAAATTGATTCATCAGGTTACATATATTTTAAATACGACTATTCTATTAAAATGTCATAAACTAAATTAAATAATTGATTAATAAATTACCAAATCTTCGATGTTTTAAAAATGAAGAATATTGGTCCACTTTGTGGGCCTTTTATGACTGAACGGCATGTTGAGATATCTTTTTTATTCAAGTATATTACATAGTAAACGATTATCTTAAATTTATTACAATTATAGCAAAATCTGTTAGTTTGTTTACATGCAATTTATGTTTTAAAAAATACTGTTTTTTAAAAAAAATTTTTTTTTGTGGGTTGTTTTAAACTCTTTTTACATGGTTGACAACTTTTTTACTTCAATAGTCAAAAGAATAGATATTATAATTTTACAATAAAAACAAAAAAAAAAAGAATCTTTGTCGATATTCCTGATTTTAGATATTTAATCAAGACGCAACGTATTTATGACACAATACGCAGTGCCTTGATTAAATAGCTAAGATCTGAAATCGAGAATAATTTTTTTGTATTAATTTTAAAATAATAATGTCTGTTCCTTTAATTCATTAAAGAAAAAAGTTATAAACTATTTTAAAAGGATTGAAAAAAACACACAAAAAATAAAAATAATTCAAAAAACAGTGTTTTTTAAAACATAAATTGCATGTAAACAAACTAACAGATTTTTCTATAATTATAACAAATTTAAGATAATCGTTTATTTTGTAACATTATTGAATAAAAAAGACATATCAACACGCAGTTCAGTCATAAAAGGCCCATAAAGTCGAGCAATTTTCTTCATTTTTAAAACATCGAAGGTTTGGTAATTTATTAATAAATTATATAATTTATTTTGTGAAATTTTAGTAAGATATTCGTATTTAAAATATATGTCACCTGATGAATAAATTTTAAAATGAGATATTTCCATACAAAAATGTAATAAAAAACGCAAGACAAAAAATGGTGAAATTTGCTCATTCTGCTAGACGATCGTCTTAAGCATATATATTGCTTTCCATCTAGTCAAGTTTTAACAATAAAATTTTTGCACTCTGTTTAAACCTCCTTATATTCATCGTGTTTAGAATTTCCCTTGACAGGCTATCGAAGATTTTTAGACCTTTGTACATCACACAATTTTATGAGGTGTTTTTCTTTTTCTTCGGTAGTCTTATGTTGTCGCTTCCTCTTGTATTGTAATAATGAAAAGCCCTATTCAATTTCAACCTGTCATCAAAGTATTTGAGTACCTACTAATACATGTTTAATTTTGTATATTTGCACCAATACATTATACTTAATCCTTTGACTAGCTTTTCATACCCGGCGTTGCACGGGTTAAGGATTAAGTTTAAAATAAATTTGTGAGGATAAACAAAGGTTCTATTCGAATGGTATAGATTTGCATAGAAAATATATAAGGGGGAGGGGAAGGAGTAAAAGAATGGGGAGGAAATATCGCCTATGTTACCCACCGGCTCTTAAGAAATAAGTTTCCTAAATTTGAGGCCGATTGGTCGAAAGGTACTGATTTGCATCTAAAATATACCAGGGGGAGAGTAAAAGGTAAAATGGGAGGGAGGAAATGTCACCAGTGTTAATTATCAAGCCCTAAACGATAATTTTGCAAATTTTGAGTCCGATCGGTCCAACGATACAGATTTTCATGAAAAATATATCAGGGAAAGGATTAAAAAAATAGTGGAGAAATGTCGCCTTTGTTACCCGCCGGGTCCTAATGAATATGTTTCCAAATTTTGAGTCCAATCGGTCAAACGGTACAGATTTGCATCGAAAATATGTCATCGGGAGGGTAAGGGGTAAGAAAATAGGGGGAGAATGTTGCTTGTGTTATTCACCGAGTTCTACAGAATACGTTTCCAAATTTTGAATCCGATCGGTCTAACGGTACAGATTTGCATCGAAAGTATATCAAGGGGAGGGGAAGAGGTAAGAAAACAGAAGGGAAATGTTGCCTTGTTACCCGCCGAGTCCTAAAGAAAAAGTTTCCAAATTTAGAGTCCGATCGGTCAAACGGTAAAGATTTTCAGAGGTGAAATGTTGCCAATGTTACTCGCCGAGTCCTAAAGAATAAGTTTCCAAATTTTGAGTTCGATCGGTCAAACGGTACAGATTTGCATCGAAAATATGTCAGGAGGAGGGGAAAGGGTAAGAGAATAGAGGGGAAATGTTACTTATGTTACCCGCCGGGTCCTAAAGCATAAGTATGCAAAATTTGAATCGCATCGGACAAACGGTGTGGATTTGTATAGAGAACAGACAGACAGACAGTTATAGGTATAGATTTACTGATTCTAGTCCTAGGGCAATCAACATTTTTTTTAATTTGGTTCTCCAGTTACACTTCAATATTGGAGATATTCGACACCAAAGTTTGCATTCTTATTTCAATATTTCTGACTTTTTTTGTAAAACGTTGGACAGTCATTACAATAAACTATATCGAATATGAAAAGTGATTTCCCTTTTATACAAGTAAAATAAATAAAAAAATTCCAATTGGAAAAAATCAAATTGCAATTTTATATAATTTTATTTAACTTGTATTTAAACGAATGAATTTTACATAATCGTTATAAGTAATGATAGTTCGATGTTTTGTAAAAGAATTAGTCAGAAATATTGAAAAAGAAAAGCCAAATTTCATATTTCATAACTACTGATATTAGGCCATGGTTGCTTGAACATTTTCGAACGAAAGCAGGAATCCATCTTTAAAGTATTGTTGACTAGTACCTACTTGACCTCTGAATGATTCCGGTATACCGGGTGTCTGTTACACCCGGAATCATTCAGAGGTCGATTTGACTTTGGAGTTTAAAGAGTTTAGCTTAAACTATCGTTAGCATACAGCGCGGCTCATCGTATTTGGTAGTTTTTAATCATTTTATCGGATATCTTTTTTTTTACATATATTTATTAGAGACACTGAGAGGATAATAGGTTCATTATACTCTAATAATAAAACATTATAAATGAAGACTATGCCCATTATCCCAAATACAAGTGTCTTCGGCACGCTCTAGTAACATGTATATTTGCATTTAAGTATATTTTACATGTACATTTATGTGTATTGTATATTAAGTATTTGATTAGTATTTAATAAATAATGGATTTATAGGTTCAGGTCATCATTTAGAAAATAGGATGTTGTGTGTGAATGAGTTTTTGAACGATGATAAGGTATCTGCAAGAATATCAGCATTAATGTTAGGGTCAGCACAATACATATTATATGTGCCACACAACCTTGTGATGATTTATGTACAATTATCTCCACCATTGTTAATTTATTTTATTAATAATTAACAGTTTCAGTAATGTTCTCAGCACATAGAGCATAAGGGCCCGAAATAGGTAAAATAAGTTGAAATTAGAGAAAGAAAATTTAATTTAAAAACTCACTCTGAGAACAGCAATATCATTTTGATGAGTTTCTTCAGAATAATCAGGATGCCTCTGAATGGTCGCAACATACCTCGTTTGACCAAGTGGTAAATTTATAATTATTCCTACTTGAACAAATATATCAGATGGTTTCAGCGGAAGTTTTCTGAAAAATAAATAACAATAATATATCTAGATAATATATTATGGTTGGCGCCACTTCACTACACTGCCACTGGACGCAGACCGACAGAAGAAGATTATTAAAATATGAGAATATACTGCTTATTTATTTATTGTTAATTGTTCACTTTACATTTCTTTAATATAAATTACTAATAAATCCACACAAGGTAAAATCTGTTCAGTAGTAGTTCTTCTCACTTCAGAGTTATGCAATAGCAACATAGAATAGTTATAAATAACAATTGTAAAGAAATAGAAAAGTTAAAATAACATAAATTAAATTATCAATAATGAATAAGGTTATACAAAACTTTCCAGATATATATATTGCTATTTTCAGAATACCGTCGAAATCCTTGGTTACCCCGCGTCAGTTGGTCCTGATAAGGACCGTTGTACTCCCGACGTTTCACGCAGATCACACTGTTCATCTTCAGGAGGGTTGACCTGTCACTGAAGTGTCGCTCTTACACGTTGTTTAAGGCCGGCAGCTCAGAGCCAAGTAAATTTAGTTCGAAAAATTTAGTGGTCCTTTGTTTGCATTACTTCTTAGAATTCTATCTGTTTTTGGGGGGTTTGGCAGACAACAATAGTCACACAACACCATTATACTTATCTAGGTGTTAAATTTTTCAATAATTTACCAATGAATATCAGAACTGAAGAACAAGTAAGAAGAACAAAAAAGTTAGAATTTAAAAAATAAATGCACTCCGAAAGTAATTTTTATACATGATTCACTACTATTTATTTTATGAAGTTTAAATTTCTCTACCTTGTTCTATCTATTGACTCATACATACTTATCATTCATGCTCTAACATTATGTATCATGTACTCCTGTCCCTGAACACAAATTATAACTTTTCTGGAGACAACTAAACACGTATAATAAAATGTAATATTCACTGTCAATGTAACATGTATGTATTTATTTTGTTTTCAAATAAGAATTTTATTAAGTTTATTCAACAGTTAAATTGGTATTAGTTTCGAGAGGCCCTTGGGCAAGTGAAATTATGAGAAAGGGGCAAAAATAAAAATATTTACAAGATGGTGCACTGAGCGGCTGTCAGAACATGTCTGTCCGTAATAAGAGTTCCCCCGCAAAAATGCTCTCCCGATGAACTGAACATTAATGACACCTAAAATCAAAAAAAATTGTTGCGTATTAGAACTTACATTTCTTTGGCGTAGATTAAAACCACGGGTTGTGCTGTATACCTTGCGTTGATGTACCAAATCGGTGGATGGAAGATCCCCCGACAAGTTAGTTATGAGGAGGAAGAATTTCCACCCGACCAAGAGAATCCTTCCGTATTCAGTATGTTTCGTGGCATGTATGAAAGTGTGAATCAATGAATGTGTACAGAAAAGCTGGTAAAACTAGGTTATCCTCCAGAGTGATGGAGTAATACTCACCGGTTAGTGCTGAGGCTTATAATGCGTCTTTGGTATGTTTAGTTTATGCTCCAACTCAAGGTATATAACACAAACTAGAATGGGCATCGATAGAAATTAACATCGGAATGAATTGAAATATATATTTTTAATGGGATTTGCTTTACGCAATAGGTTTACCACTAATAATATCTAAGCTTAACTGTATTTTTTTGGAGTAGCTAAAATATATTTTTTTATATTGCTTTATTTACGGAAATACTATAGGTTTAATTGGCTTTGCGCATGGCTAGGAAAGGGTTAAGGCTAAGAATGTTCTTAGGTTTTCACGGCCACTCAGAACCTTCAAGTTTGTGTTTACTGGGGTATTATGCCGTGTTGTTACGACCTTTCGGGCCGACGTTTCGGATCCCATTGCAGGGTCCATCACATCAGCCCTGACGATGGACCCTGCAATGGGATCCGAAACGTCGGCCCGAAAGGTCGTAACAACACGGCATAATACCCCAGTAAACACAAACTTGAAGGGTTAAGGCTGATCGTGACCGTTCATGGATCTCACAGCACGGCCACGTAAGGAGAGAAAGGGCAAAATCAACAAAAAGCGATTTCTTTCTGGCAGAATTGTACACAACTATCTCACCTGGTACGGAATTTCATTTGGTTCAGCTGCGACCCCTCCCACTATTCGGTGGTCGGACGATGTCGGCTTCAAATCTTGACATAACGTTTCTGAAATATTAAATATTAGAAATTAGTCGAAAATTTTAAGAAACAAAAGTTTATTTTATAATTAAATTTACGTAGATAGTAGAACAATCTGCACTCTTGGTTTAGATTTCACGTGTGAATCCATTAAATGTATTCCAAAAATAAGAAATAATTTTCGTTATAATTTACAGAAATTAACATTTTTCAACGTGTTCAAAGCCAAGGGCTTCATCAGGATAAAAAATGTACTAAATTATATTTAAAAAACTAACCCGATTATTATATTTTTATTATTTTATAGATCATACAATTATTTTACTGTTGACATACGTACGTCAAAAGTAAAACAAATTGATACTTAAAATTCATTCAAAATATAATCTCTGCTCCACTAGATATTGTATTCTCTTTTATGTTGCATTTATTAGTTTATTTACAGTCCATCAAAATGGAATTCAATTAGACGAAAATGAGCACTTTCAACACCTCTTTCTTTTCGAATGACAAATTCTTCGAGTAAACACCGGATGAGTTTTATCTTAGAGGCATTGAAAAACTGGTAATTGTCACTGAGTTGTAAATAATATAGAAGAATACATTATTGGGTAATTTTCTTATGTTGTGTCCTCTTCAATTGGAAAAAACGGACAAGAATTATGTTATAAAACATAATTTTTCCATAACCAAACCGCGTTTTGTGTAATCCGTGTTTTATCACTAAATTTGACTGCCAGTCCAGTCATATCATAAAAATATTTCCAATATTTTAAGTCATTTTTCCCATGTCTTTAATCATGTATATTTATATAGTCAGTTACTAAGAATTAAAGAATTAAGAAGAGAGATAAAATCTGTGTGCTCAAGACTATTTTTTTTATCGCCGTGGCGAAGAAAATTACAGTTGTGAATCCGGTTGCATAAATGTGTAAACTGAATCGGTTATATACATAAACATCACTAAGGTGTTATTGTAAATTAGATAAAGTTCTCCAACGTGTCACCTTGCTTCATCACTTAAATATTTATCTAGGTTGTGAAGCAGTTTAATAAAGTGAAGCACTCATTCATATTTTTCGTAATAATGTCATCATATCTCCAAGTATTACCACCAGAAATTCACATTCATACAGCAGACGCCAGACTTGCTTCTTATGACAGATTCCTGCTGGCGATTATTGTAGTCCTGGAATTGGCAAAACAAATAATGAAAGCAGACTGAATGCCCCCGCTTAGGCGCATATGCGGAAATCAATGTACGATAGAGTGAAAACTGTACCAATAAGGAGCTAATCAGAGCACATCGATAAAATAAATAAAGCGACGCTGAGTTTATTTGGCCGTGTGGAAGGTATGAACGAGGAGAGAAAATATACGAGACGAGTGTTGAAGGCGACAAGAACATAGGGCATCCGCGTAATACCTGATAAGATTAGATAAATCCAAAGGGCATAAAATTGTACAGAGATAAACAAAACCCCTTATTTAGGCGAGGGGATAGGTTCCCCATTCGATTAACTGGAATGTCCCCCTCGTGTGTATTTAATACACATTCATGATGCAGTTCAACTATTAATTCTTGCATAGTTTAATCCCCTGGTACACAAAACGTATTTTTTACAATAGACGTTTTTATTTAATGTTTTTAAAATTTCGTTCCAAGCCGAGTCACCTCAAGTAAAAACCTACATTATATACTTTTTTATAGAAATTAGTTTAATCTTTTCATAACTGTTTCCAAATTCACAAGCTTGTCAAAATAATTTAAACAAGTCAAACTTATTGGAACCAGCCGTAGAAAGAAAACGTCTTCCAAGAAATATAACTTAGTTCATTTCTATATACTTAAGGTGTCTGTGGACAAAAGAAGGTCCCGTTAAAAGTTTCGAAAATCTAAAAACGTTCGCGCAAAGATATATGAAATTTGATGAGACAAGAAAACTGGACGGGGACAGAATAGTGTGTCTTTCTATCCTTCCTGCCTACGGTAAGTCGCATCTTTAACATCAAATATCTTGGTTTGAGCTGAATGTGGCATAACACATTTTATTATTGCATACAATTAGGTAAGAAATATCTTCAAAATACACAGAAAAAAGATTTTAAATTGTAGTAGGTACTTGTTTAATAATTTTAAAAAAATGACGAGGTATCCGCCGAATCTTTCAATGATATTTCAGTGTCCAGTAAAAAATGGCTAAAATGTTTAAAGAACTACACATTAAATACAGAATAGTATCACTTAACATATATTTGAATCAAAAATTCTTCAAAAATAATATTGTACCTAAATATGTTTGTCAAAATCAAAAATAATAATAGCCAAACAGCCTTTAAAGTTAGAAAGTGCACAAAATCCGTGGATTAAAGAAGAAATTAAAACATTTTTTTTTAATTTGGAATAATATTAAAATGCATTTAAAATTACATGCATATTTTGCATCCTATAGAATGAGACCTGCTTGATGATAAAGTGAGACATATCTCAAGTATCCAAGCTTTTAAAAAGAGGTCTAAACTGGATAAAAAATTGCAAATTTAATTCGTTTGAAACAGAATATGGATACTAATTTTAATCCTGTTAATCTTATCCAACAAAAAACCTCCATAAATTCAATAAACGAGTTACAAACCTTTCAAAACATAAAGTCAAACTCAAAGAAATCAAGTTTTTAAACAACGGCCTTAAATATAATATTAAATAATAGTGAAAAAGCATTAATACAAAGCTGTGGATACAGATGCTGCTCTGAAGAATGAAAAACCACTTAAATTGAAAAAAGTGAACACATGCGAATCAAAAAGTGTCGTACGTGAACGTACAACTATCAATTACATTAGAAACACGCTCAATTCGAAGACTTAATTCTGACAAGTTCGGAAAAAGGCAACAGCATCGTAATTCTGGATAAAATGGACTATTTTAATAAAGTCCATGATTTTCTTTTAGATGTTAATTTAGTAATTCTTAAAAGAAACCCTATATTTTAAATTTCAAGATATTTTTAGACAAATTGTCAAACACTGCCCATCTCTTAGTAACAATTGCGAGAATTCATTATTACACACAATCACCAAGACTTTATGGACTTCCCAAAATCCATTAAGCAAATATACCAATTAGACCAGTTGTAAGGTATGTAAGTGCAACAAATTATAAACTTTGTACAATTCTTAATCATCTTTTAAAATCTTATAATGTCTTCCAACCGACACATACCGTAAGGAATAGTATTGAATTCGCTAACCGCGTTCAAAATTTATACGTACCCAATGACGCAGTAATAACATCATTTTATGTAGTAAATCTTTTCAAAAATGAGACAATAATTGATACAAAGAAAATTTTTATTTATTTACTAAATAATTCTAAACTGGATGAGGAACTTTCAAAGGGAATTATAAAAATATTCAATGTCTGCACTAACCAAAATTATTTAGAATTCAATAATATTTTTTTACGAACAACGCGATGAGTTGAATATCTCCCATTCTAGCCGATATATTTGTAAACAAACTTGAAAATGACTTATTTAATTCAGATCACCTCCTCGTCAATACGTGGACGATATATTTTGTATTTTCACGGGCACTGATAGACAACTAAATTCTTTTCTCGCTTACCTTAATGTACTACACAAAAATATTAAATTCACTCTCGAAAAAAATGATGATAATAGATTAAATTTTTGGACCTCTCTATCAACGTCAATGATAATATCTTCTTCTTCAAATGTAGCAAATTTATTTTGTGGTAACATAATTATAATTGATATAAATTAACTTTGTTAAGGAACACTTAAGGTGTTTAAATAGTAATAATTATTCTGAATTTTCTAACCAACTTTTGGCTATGGATCATTCTTTTGATATTAATAAGGGTTTACAAATTTTACATACAAATTATACAGAATCACAATTTGATAAATTAGAAATTTTGGAAATAAGAAAGAGTGTAAATAGTAAATTGAGTATTATAAATAATCAGGTCCTTTTTGCATATAGTTTTCTTTTAAATTTATTTTCTTGTTAATTAGGTACTTTATATTATCATTTAATATTTTGATCTATACTTCGATTTTTAAATATTATTTTTTGTTATCCTGACGAAGAAGTCATTAGCTTAGATGTTGAATTTTTTCAATAAATAAGTAGTTTTAACACCGACATTTATATAACATGGACATTTACCGAAAACCCACACATACAGATACCGTAATTCATGCATAAAATGGCCAACTTCCGTTCCATGTTAAATAGATTAATTTAAATTTCCTTTAATACCGTTGATTATGATAACGAAATTAAAACAATTAAACATATTGCTTTTAACACTGGATATAATTTGCGCGTTAAAAGATAGTATGTTAAAATCAATAATAAGCTTATCGAAACATATTTCTTGGCAAAAACAGCGAAAAATTCTGTATAATGGACCAATTTCTACTAAAATTACAAATTGTTGCCCTACTCACATTAGACCAGCTTATTATAGCAAAAATATTAATATTGGTAAAATTCTTTCAAATTTAAAAATTATAATAGGTATGTTGGAAAAAAGCGGAATATATGAAATAACTTGCGGAGACTGTGATAAAAAATATAAAGGCCAGATCACTACAAACTTACATACACGAATAAAAGAACATCACATTTTCCAATCACATAATTAACACTAATCATTGTTTCGATGGTCACAAATTAAAACTACTCCACTCGGTTTGTCATAGAGGATGGATAATGAATTGTTTGGAAACCATTGAATTCCTCAAAATTTGGAATTCTAAAAACACACTAATAAATAATATCACATTTCAGTCCACTTCATCAATCCTGGGGCTTTTTGCGGAAAAAATACCCCTCCCCGCCGCGCGCTCCGAGACATTCCCGATTAGATTGATAAATCTTGTATTTAAGTTAGTTATTATCTATTCCTAATTATGAGAGGGACTACTCCTCTCGAAACTATAGTAGTAATTTAACAACTCGTATTGTGTGTGTGGATTACAAAGTTAAAATAAAACAGATTTTAAATGAAGAATTTTTTAGATATCTACCTGTTACTATTAAGAACAGCAGTCCTATTACAAATTTAACTGTGACCAAATTCATTTTAAGGCACTACTCCGCACTGACACCTGAACTGTCTGTGATAGATTTTGGTAATTTATTTCACATAATATCCGCTGATTATTTCATATGGACGCACATGTCTTATCTACTTAGATAAGATCTTTACGTGCATATTTCACGGCTAAATTGCATGCGTAATGCAATGCGAATTTGGGAATCAATATTCAAGAACACATTCATATTGGTGAAGTTGTAATTTTTCAGAACCAAGTTCTGTGAAATTTTTAAAAACCAAATTAATTAATCAATTGGATAATCCCGGTAGTAGCCAAATATTTTTTCGTGAATTAGATTTTTCTGTATGTCTTTCTAATTGATTAATTATTTTTTTTTTGAGAATCAATTTTTAAATATTTTTTATCACGAAATAACGGCCCATTTTAAGACTTTTTAACAAAATTTATTTTATATTATTCAACTTCTTCTTCCTTTGCTATACCAAATATATATACTATATACTTTGCTGCTTACCCACTCAGCTATGTGTTATCAGTACATTCTGAGTGTGTCTTGGGAATTAATGATACTTCGATTTAGATAAGACTGCACCAGAGCATTATTTTAATACACATACATAAAAAAAACTAATCCACTGTACGAAAATTGAATCATCACCATTATTATCAGCCGTTATCTACCCACTGCTGGAAAAAGGCCCTATCATTTATCTATCATTTTTCGTCGTCCATTGATACTCGCTGCTACGTATTTACGAAGATTTTTATGATTTCGTCAATCCAAATAATTTCAGAGTGGCCTGTCGTCGTCTACATTTCCCAAAAAAATCACTGGATGACTGCATTCATCCAGCGATTGTCCGTCATCCGAGCGATGTAGCCTACCCATTCGCATTTCTTTGCCTGGCGCATTAAATCGTCACCTTGTCTGCTCTTGTCTGCTAACTTATCAACATTTATTTTCCTGTGTCTTCGTATGACTGCCGAACGGCGTGACACGACAAAAAGCCTACATGACAAAAGTTCCACCCGACATAAGGCCCACGCGACATTAGATCCAACAACATAATAGCTATAAAAAAATTTCAAAATATTTTTTTCTTGTTAAAGAGCTTTAAATAATGTATTAGTAAAGGTGATGAAACCATCGAATATACTCTTCAACATAATCCAAATATTGCACAACGTTTTGCACAAAAGTTTCGCAAATTGTAACAAAAAATATATATGAGGATAGGTGAGGTGAGGCTAAACAAAAGTACATTACGTGTCATTCAATACTAGCCTTAAGATCTGGTCCATTTGATTCCAAGAGTAGTTAAAAATACAGCGCTTTTGCTTAATAGAGCAAAACTTGCGAAATGTCATAATACCAAATCAATGGACGAAAATTTTGAATATTATCCAAAATTTTCGTCCATTGATTTGGTCGGCTATTTTTTTTTCAAATTTGCTAAAGAATATATTTCAATTATTTCGTCACCATTAAGCTCGCATAAATAATTATTTGACTAACTAACTAACAAACCATCGTTTCTCTGCAGTGGTAGGCAGAGAGAATAGAACGTCATATTCTTCTATCTTGGCACACCACTTTTGCTTCGGCTATATTGATACATCTTCTCATGCATGCTCTACGGTTGTTGAGGCTTTTAACAGAGCCATTCTCTGATATTGTAGTTTCTTATAATGCCAAGTCTTTCGCGGACGCCCTCTAGTCATGGTGCCTTCAACACTTACCCCATACGTTTTCTTAGCCATCCTTTCCTCGCTCATACATTCTGCATGACCAAACCATGTCAGCACTCCTTTCTTTCTTCTATCTATCACACTACAGCCAGCATTACATTTCCTTTATTATATAAATACAATAATTCTACATAAATTAAAAACATGACGAATGTTTTTTCCCTTATGTATAGCATTAATTATTTCTTATAATTGAAAGACAGAAATGAAATGGTAATCATTTCGTGACTTTTTCCCATCTGAAGTTTCGTTATCTTCCACGCCCACAACGACGTACCTACATTTTGCAAAATTATATAGAATTCTAGCTAAACCCGTAAATTTTCCATTTCGGTGTCTACTTGTCAATTACCCCCACCATAACTGTAGCCACACCTCCGCTCAAAAATTAATTTGTTTACTAAAATAAGTAATGAATAGTTAGTATGCGTCCGTCGTGATGAAGATACAGTGGTATCGAAACTGTCAGACTTTAAATTACTCCAAGTGGTTAATACAAATTTAATTGATTAAAATTACGGAGTTTAAAAAAATTAAATGAATTTCAGGCGTATTCTAGTGTAATGCTAAGAAATCGAAAAATTCTCATTACACATATATTGATATTGCTAAAAAATTCCAAATCATAAAAATAGATATCTGATTAGTGACATCTGTGGTCATTTAAGGGAAATGAAAAAGCTTTGGATTCCAACCTCGCTAATGATTACTACAACCCATATACGGAACATGTCGTAATATTTAAATTTATACAACTTCCAAAAATTTGATAGACATGTTAATCTATCATAGGTGGAAATGGTGAACGTTACATTGTGTAAAGTGATCACTCAAGCCAGCCGTACGATAGGCCGTAAGCCCTATGAACACCCAAAGACTTCCGTACCTACTAAGTATAAGAAATTCGGATAGCTTGGAAATCCATTCTAAACGACTGTAAAATATTTTCAAAATCAGCCCCTTATAACCCGATTCCAAGTACAGGCGCAGTAAATGAACATATTAATATAACTAACAATAATGGAATTTCCAACAATAATAGAAGAATTACCAGGTCAAAAAGTAAATTCAGCAATTAGCTTTGCATTCGGCTTCAATTGGATCTCGACTTTTGGAGTGAACGAGTGTGCTTGCCATCAACTCAAAACAGAACTCGAAATATAAGGCGAAAAATCCTTTTGAAAATGGCCAGTGCTATCTGTCCGAAACGTTGGGTACAATATAACAGTCTTTCTCAAGACTACAATACGCGGGTTATCCTAAAAATAATCCTTCATTTTTATCCGCGAAAATCTTAATATTAACATATATATATATATATATATATATATATATAAAGAAACCGTCGCGCTTCTCTCTGAATACTTTGGTCAACATTGTCCAAAGCGGTAATACTTCGTAATTAAAAACGTCTGGACGAACATGGTACCTACTTTGAGCACTTGATATACCCATAAAAAGTCAAATGTGATATTATGAAATCAAATATGCTATTGATCCATTCCTTGATATCTGTATGAAATTAATATCTCAACTGTCATATATATCTTTTATCTTTTTGTAAGTACATACACATTATTTGGCCACCTCTATGTAATCCGTAAAAATCAAATACGCATATCGTTTTCTCAGAAAAAATTACAAATTATGAACATTGATCGATTAACAATTCTGAAGAAGGCCGGGTCACTTGATATGATGAAATGAAATGCAATACGCACCTCCTTTTTTATCGCGAATTCGAAGTGTCCACATATACCACATTCGTCATATTACCAGACACAGCAACAATTTTCTTTTTCCGTATTTTCTTACACATGAACATTGATCGATTAACAATTCTGAAGAAGGCCGTGTCACTTGATATGATGAAATGGAATACAATACGCACCTCCTTTTTTATCCCGAATACGAAGTGTCCACATATATCACATTCGTCATATTACCAGACACAGCAACAATTTTCTTTTTCCGTATTTTCTTACACATGAACATTGATCGATTAACAATTCTGAAGAAGGCCGGGTCACTTGATATGATGAAATGGAATACAATACGCACCTCCTTTTTTATCCCGAATACGAAGTGTCCACATATATCACATTCGTCATGTTACCAAAATCTGGCCCTTTTGGTACTGTCCCTAGATAATGTATTATTATTGAAAAAATAATTTTATATATATGTCCTGAGAAAACAATTACTGGAGTTTGTCCAGAGAGGGATAATTTTTTATTAAAATAAATTATAGAAATCTCACAAAGGCGAAGCTACTTTCATTGTATGTAGCGTATAAAAGCAAAAGCAGCAATTAATTTTAAAAAATGTTTTGAAAGCAGTCATCGAGGATTGCTAATTTAAAATGTACTGAATTCTAAATTTTGCGGATCTACTCCTATCTCTATCTATATATATATATATATATATATATCTTATATCTATATATATATATATATATATATATATATATAGATATCATCATCATTCTTGGTACTACAACCCTTGATGGGTCTTGGCCTCCTAAATAATTTTCTTCCACTCATCTCGGTCTAGTGCCAGCTCTCTCCAGTTTCGAAGCTCTAAGGCAGAGATATCTTTGAGGACGTTGTCACTCCATCTTAGTTTCGGCCTTCCTAAGCTCCTTCGCCCTATTGGCCTTGAGTTCAGCAGGGACTTTGGTGCTTGATGCTCGGACATTCTCTCTACATGACCCAGCCACCGAAGTCTTCCCAGTTTTATAAATTTTATGACGTTTGGCTCCTTAAATAGAGTTTAGAGCTCATTGTTGTAACGTCTGCGCCAAAGTCCATTTTCTAGAACCGGTCCGAAGATACGCCTCAAAATTTTCCTTTCAAAAACGTCCAGTGCTCGCTCATTCCTCTTAGTTAGTACCCACGTCTCAGCTGCGTACGTGAGCACTGGCCTAATAAGCGTTTTGTACACTAATATCTTAGTGTTTCTGGACAGCAGTCTGGATTTTATCTGCTTTTGTAGGCGGAAAAAACAGCGATTTGCGCTCACTATGCGCTTCTGGATCTCCTCTGTAGTATTGTTGTTGCTTGTTATCAGGGATCCTAGGTATGTTAATCTTGGTACCGTTTCAAAATTTTGACTTCCACACGAGAGAGTTGGGATTTGTTGGGTGCATCCTACGGCCATATATTTGGTCTTCTGCTGGTTTACTATGAGACCAATGTTTTTGGCAGAACTTTCGAGGTTTACAATATTTATTTATTTTTATATATATATATATATATATATATATTATATATGAGATTAAGAGGTATATATTTATTATATAGGGAAGTAATCGACTGTTACGCGATTATTATTATTTATATGCTATGATTATCTATAAGCAACTTTAAGAATCATTAACAATTTTAATCAAATTTCCTACCTGAAAACAAAGAAACGACATTCAAAGTTTATGCTTAAATATGTATTTAATTAAATTATATCACTCTTATTCTATTTACAGCTTTTTTTTCCTACCTTCCAAATTCAAATTCAATCTCATTGTTAACTGTAAGGTAGGTATGTAGTATAATCTATACCTATAAAACTCAATGCCTGTCTGTCTGTCTGTCTGTCTATCTGTCTGTCTGTCTCTCCTCCTTTACCCCTTCCCCTCCTTTTGGTATATTTAAGATGCAAATCTATACTGTTCGACCGATCGGGCTCAAAATTTGGAAACTTATTCTTTAGGTCTCGGCAGGTAACATAGGCTATATTTCCTCGCTCCCCTTTTATTTTTTCTCCTCCCCCTGATATATTTTCGATGCAAATCTATACCGTTCGAATCAAACCTTTTGTTGGCGCCTCTAAGGCCTCATATCAAAATAACGCCTGTTGAGACGCAATCTCATAATATCCTCTACCTTAATATATCCATCTCTTGTCCGCTCCTGCTCTTGTCCGCATCGCTCCGTCCCCCTCTGCATTGTGAATTTATTGGTTGAGATATTTGAGAATAGTCTGATGCTATTTACGTGTTATGTTGATGAAATATTGAATGTGAATTCTCTAGCCAATGAGTCTGTTCAGGGTTTAACATGTGTTTTGAACGTTTTTCAAGAAAACTTCGCTGCTTTAAATTCAATGAAAATTGAAAATATTTTTAATAATTTCATTGTTTACTTACTTTTGAGAAATCTTGACCTGGATACTCGTCGGCAATTCGAAGCGTCGCTGTCACGAACTGAAATGCCGGATATCTCACAACTTTTCGAATTCTGACAGAATCAAATTAGGATTCTCGAAACATTGCCGGTGGATTCGAATATAACGAAAATGAATCCAATATCACGAAAAACATTGTTGTCAAGAAATTCGAGTGACAACGTGTGTGCCATGTGCAGTAACGCTCACTCGATTTATAAATGCACTAAATTTCTTAAATTTTCTCCGATTGAAAGGAAAAATAGAATTAAACAATTGAATCTGTGTTATAATTGTCTAAAATCTCATCGATTTGGTGAATGCCCGTCCAAATCGACGAGTAAAACATGCGATAGAAAACACCATTCACTTTTAAATTTTATACATATTACATCGGAGTCACTCAATGCTAATGAGCAAGTTTCTACGTCACTCGCCGCTACCACTCGTCCAGCCTCTAATGGAAATGTGCGCAATACATCCACTGTGCTCCTTGGCACCGCGGTTTTACACATGCAGAACCGCTATGGTGAATACGAATCGGTACGAGTCGTCATTGATAACAGTAGTCAGGTTTCACTCATTACAACGGATTGTGCCAAGCGGTTTGGTCTATCACTCAAAAATCACAAAATCCCCTGTAACGGATTGGGACATACAATGTTAATTCATGTACAGGCATTACGTCATGTACCCTTAAACCTGTTAATAGGCGAGCACCCGTCTTGTCTTTAAAACCTATAGTGATTAAGGAAATAACTTCATGGTTGCCTTCGGTAAAACTGGAAAAATGCGTGAAGTCAAAATTTCAAAATTTAATTTTAGCAGATCCGCGCTTTGATCAACCTGGCCGTGTAGACCTTCTACTCGGTGGCGATTTATATTCAGATATCATAGATAATCATGCTCATATTGTGCATGGTAACCCAAGCGCATTTCATACCATCTTCGGATACGTTATACTAGGAAAAGTTGAATGCCAGAATGAGAACACTTCCCTTCTTACAGTGTCGGATTCTTCATTGCATGATGTCATGAGAAAAATTGAAGAAGCACCAGATGCTTCCGATGTGAATCCGGATCATAAAAGGGCCGAAGAGATTTTTCAAAGCGATCATTATAGGCAACAAGACGGAAGATATGTTGTTCCAATCTTGTTAAAATCGGAGAACCCGTCGCTGGTTACTAATTATAAATTAGCGGACTCGCGCATGCGTAAATTAGAAAACCAATTCAGAAGGGATGCTCTTCTAGCATCAGCCTATGCAACCTCCATTAGGGAATATGAAAGCTTGGGTCACATGAGGCGGTAAATGGTAATTTAGATGCTCATTATTTTCCACATCGTGCAGTGGTAAGCAACCAAAACGATACATATAGAATTCGCGTTGTTTTTTATGGTTCGGCGAAGACGTCGAATATGTCTTTGAACGACATGCTCTACAGCGGACTTAAGTTGCAGACCGAGATACCATACATGATTCTCAACTTTCGGTTCCATAGAATTGTTTTTACGGCGGATATTTGCAAAATCTATATAAAAATCTTAAGTCTCCCTGCTCATCTTAAATATCAACACATATTATGGCGTGCATCTCCGAACGACTCTATAGCAAGTTATGAACTCCAAACCATAACTTAGGTTTAACATCCTCTCCATTTCGGGCCATTTCGACATTACATCAAATGGCTATGGATGAGAGACACAATTACCCTTGTGCCTCGGAGGCACTTCTTAAGAATTTTTATGTCGATGATCTTGCGACAAGTACCGATTCTCTAGAATCTGCGCAGGCTCTAAAGCTGGAAATCATTTCCATTTAAAATCAGCCAAATCGAAGCTTAGCAAATGGTCTAGCAACTGTTAAGAACTTCTGGAACCTATTGTGACATCTCGAAGCCACAACTTGGTGACAAAGACCAAGGACCAATCAACTGTGAAAATCTTAGGCGTCTAATGGAACAACGAACTAGATTTTTTTTCATACTCTATTTCTATCCCAAAATCGACCACCTATTCGAAGCGAAACATTTTGTCAATCCCCTGGCACGGATATTTGATCCGCTAGGATGGTTGTCTCCGGTAATTTTCACCGCAAAGAGGTTTATCCTTGAATGTGGATTGGGACGCCGAGGTTCCTTTCCATATCCTATCTCCGTGGAAAAGCTTTGTCGAACAACTTCCATTGCTGCAACACGTACGAATTCCGCGGTATTATCATACTAACCTAAGAAGTCACTGTATCCTCGTAGGATTTTGCGATGCCTCCCAGTTGGACTGTGCAGCTGTGACATATTTAGTCGTTCAAAATGATAACTCTAGTCACTTGATTATGGCTAAATCTAAGGTCGCCCCATTAAAGTACTTAACGATACCCAGATTAGAACTGTGTGCTGCCGTACTCCTATCAAAACTCGTGCGTTACATTTTGTCGTCAGTTCATTTTGTCAACCAAATCGGGAAGGTTACTCTCTTTACCGACTCGACTATTATGTTAGGCTGGTTTCAGACGCCATCTCATTTACTGAAAACCTTCGTTGCAAACCGTGTGGTTCAGATCCTCGACAACGTGCCGAGTGCATTATGGAATCATGTCGTTTCGGAGGATAATAGTGCTGATTATGGTTCCAGTGGTTCTCTTCCTGACCACTTTATATCGCACTCATCATGGTTTACCGGGCCACCTTGACTTCGTAATTCATTTCAAGATTGGCCTTTGGCGACGTCAGCGAACATTTCAATAAGTGACTTACCGGAAATACAACCGCCTAAGACTACAGTTTTTAGTGTGCAGCTAAAACCGTTTTCACTTATTTCGAAATATTCCTCGTTAACAAGAGCGCAAAGAATATTCGCGTGGATTTTCCGCTTTAGACGAAATTGCCAACGCGGTGTTCTCCATCGTCCGAATCCAATTAAATCATAACCCGTACTTACGCGTCAAGAACTAAACCATGTTCTCATGAGAATCATTCAAATCGAACAGGAAGTTTATTATAGTACCAATATTAGTAGGTTAGTAGCCGGTAAAATGTGTTCTCATCAACTTCAAAGGTTGAAGCCGTTCATTGACTCTCAAGATATTCTCAGGGTGGGCGGTCGATTACAAAACTCTGCGCTCTCATTTGATAGTAAACATCCCGCGGTGTTGCCCAAGAGTAGCCATCTTACTTTGCTATTGATAGACCATTATCATCGGTCCTATCTTCACATTGGCCCGCGTGGTCTCCAGTTTCTTATGCAGCCCAAATAATGTATTATAGCAGGCCGTCCCGTTATTCGATCGCAGTTATCCAAATGTGTCACGTGCTACAAATTTAGGGCAAATGCGCCACCACCTCTGATGGGTGACTTACCACCCTCTCGGGTACAACAAAGCCGTCCATTTCACGAGAAGGCGTCGATTTCGGGGGCCTTTTTTATTATAAGACCACAAGCGTCGTGGGGCAAAATAAACCAAAGCTTACCTTTGCCTTTTTGTCTGCATGGCCACTAAAGGGCTTCATCTTGAGGTAGTCTAGGATCTTTCGACGGATGCCTTCATTGCATCCTTAACCCGATTCATCAATCGACGTGTTTTGTGTTCCGAGATCTTCAGTGACTGCGGTGCCAATTTTGTTGGCGCACAAAGATATCTGACGGGAGTGTTTAAGTATTTTCATTTGTCACCTCAACAAGAAGTTATTACGGAGCATTTGGCACACGAGGGCATCAAATGGACATAATCAATCCGCCCGCCAGCCCCCACTTCGGTGGGCTATGGGAATCCAGTATTAAATCGGTAAAGCATCATCTCGCGAGAGTAGTCAGTGACACTTGCATCACCTATGAGGAGTTCGCCACTCTTCTCACCAGCATAGAGGCTATTCTGAATTCTCGACCTCTTTGTCCGCTGTCAGCGGATCCAGAGAGTGTTGATGCCTTCACACCCGGACATTTTCTGATAGGCGGCTTTCTATTAGGTCTTCCTTAGGGAATGTTAGCGCCTCTAAGGCCTCATATTGAAATAACGCCTGTTGAAATGCAATCTCATAACATCCCCTACCTTAATATATCCATGTCTTGTCCGCTCCTGCTCTTGTCCCCCTCTAGCCTGCCGAATGTCGGGGATAACGCATACCAGGACAGGGCCGGCAGTCTGTTATGAACAATGAGTTAACAGGCGCCGCTTCTCATACATCGCCGTACTCCGAACACACAGTTTCCGGACGAAGTTGATACAGCCTCCTTCCCACCAGCGGAAGTCGAGGAAGTGCTTAGAAGGCGTTCGTCAAGAAAAGCGAGGTAAGGCCAGATTCCTTTCGATTCTTCCTTTCATCCTTTGGGGTTGCGTCTCCAACTTAGAAACCAGTGGATACAGTCCTGGGGATTATTAACATTATATACAACACCTTTGTTTCCCCCATAAATTGATTTTCAAATTAATCCTTAACCCGTGCAACGCCGGGTACAAACAGCTAGTAATAAATAAGTAGGGGTAAAAACGTACACCGCCACCCTTCTTTACCGACAGCTTACATTGCGGCAAACTTAAATATTAAAGAAATGCACATACCTACATTTTCTTTACATCTGCCCCCCCGGGAAAAAATTACTTACAGTAAAATTACTCATCCTCTCATCTATCTTCGTTTTCTTCTTGTAATATACAAGCTGGAATGAGCTTTGTAATATGGAAAAGATTTTGTTCTATTTTTTGTGCCTTATATGTATTCTGTATATTGAGTTAGAAATCTTTTTAATAATTTCATATAATCCTATTTTTAGTTCATCTAATTTTTTTCTGATTTTTGTCGAAAATGTTTTCGTTATATTTATGTGATATTATTGTATTCTCAAGAGCCATTTTTCTGTCTTTGATCCAGTCACTATATGTTTTTTCTTGCTTTAATTTATTTGGTAAAATAGTGACATCTGTACCACACATAAGATAACTTGGCAAATAGCCGGTGACTGAGTGATTGTGTACCTACTTATTAACGCATTAAATCTTTTATAAATTCAGTCAATATTCCAACTAGTGATTGCAATAGCTGTATTCTAAAATTCATGAAATTTTACTATTTTCGGTATTGATGCGTTTAGACACGGTATTTTAAGTTTATCTTCGGTGCTTTTTTGAGCCGTGAGTTCATCGTATTTTATTGAAAAAAATCAGTGGATTTGGATGTTTCGTCAAATTGTTATAAATGTCCATTTTAGAATTTAATATTTCTAGCACTGACAGACAACAAACAGATGGTACGAGTTAAAAAAAGGGGGTGAAAAGAAAATAGAGGACATTAAAATCTGTTTTTTTTTTGTTTGAAAAGATTTTATTCTAATATAACACCGTCCCGCAAGGCAGGCGAAGATACTTACCACTACACTACGAGTTAATTAGATGTGATAATAGTTCATCAAAAATATCTAAGGTTTAAAATCAAATTCATCATCCCCTTTACTCTAATCAGGTTGGGGCTCTACCGCTTGGACAGTACTCTCCCATGCTCTGTTCACGTGTCATTCTGCCTCATTTTCTTGGGACCGTTGTTAGTTCCACTTTTCCTCGCACAGTCTCTCTGTTTGCCTTTTCCGTGATCTCATCGTCATCCCACGGGTTTTTTCTCTCTGGTGGTCGCGAGAAAATCAACCCTTTTACCTTACCTAACTAACCGACTTCGTATATGTAATTTTTTATCTTGTATCTTTCTTTAATTAACATTTTTTCTTTTGCCCAGACCTCGTATATATATATATATATGCAGATGTATTGATCAGATATCTTTATGCTATACATATATCTTTTGCACTTCTTTTTATTCTTATCTCTTGTCCTTTTTACTAAGTAGATTTTTCCTTTCCTATCCACTCCTTATTCTCCTTTTACCTCTAATTCTTTGACTCCCATAGTTTGTCCATAACTTAAAACTTTCACTTTTTTGTTTTTTATTCTATAACTCGAGTTATTGTTGCTTTATGTTACGACAACAAACACAACAGGTTAATTCTGTGGAAACTTGTAAGATGGTCTCTATACTGTTCAATAATCATGTATAATCTCTTAATATGTACTGTAAGTTTCCCATAAATAAATAAATAAATAAGCTTTTTTAGGCAAACATAGCGTAGAAGGAAATATCAATACCCAACCTTGATGATATTTATTGTTTCTATATATTATACTCTATTATCCACTGTTTGCTCATAAAGCATCTATAAATTAAGTTGAAATGATAATGATAAAGATCGATAGCATCAGTTGCGTCATTATACTCGATGCGGCAATGAATCACAGCTTAAAAATGTTGTCACGTTTTCACTCCACCTTTCTGACCGACATCCATCATCATGGCTGGTGATGGACCATGTAATGGGATCTGTCGACCATAAAGGTTGGACATACATGGCAGAACACCCCAGGAAAACCAAGTTTACTCCGAGGCAAACCTGAGGCCACTGAAGAAATTGTGAAAATTTTTTATTTAAATAAAAAATCAGTTTTGCATAAAAACATTTTTATTTAGACACATTGCATGTGGAACATTTAGGTTACAAGAATCCATGCATTTCACAAGGTGTTTTTTTAGGCGTACAGAACTTTAAAACGAAATAAAACACATAAACATCGCGACTATGGCTATTATATTGGCTATATTGGAAAGATAATTTTACGCCATTAGAGTTTAAATACCTACATGGAACACCATAGGAACTAAAAACATTTAGAGGTTTTTTTTGAATTGGAAATACTTTTACAGAATTTTAGACAGCTGAGAGCTGATTTGTACTTGATTTGGTTTGCCATTTTACCACGAACAGATTTACGCGACAACAACGCTCGCTAATTGAAAATCGTTGTATCGTAATCGTATTTAAACACTCATGGCAAAAAATTCAATAAAGCCACCACCATTACCACGATTTGTATGTGTTTTTTTTTATTTTTAATGCTCTATACCTCTAGAAAAATGATTGAAGTTTGATCAACAACTGAGTCTCAAGGGCATCGCGGCACTAGTGCAGGAAAACCACTATGAACTGTACAACAATGAAAAGGCAAGTGGACAAGGAGGAGATGCTGACAGCTCCGTTGATGGCTTTCTCGATCCAGTCTTTGTACTTGGACACTTCTGTGTACACCCCCGGGTAGCCGGGCTGGATGCAGCCCTTCCCGAAGGAGACAATCCCCGTCAAGTAGCCCCCGCACACCAGCGGCCCACCAGTATCACCCTGGAATTAAAATAAATTCAATTTTAAAAGTGAAACATCGTTGGGCTTTGAGGATAAATTCAAATGGTCACGCGGATTTGCGTCAGTTTTTACAGCTTCTATTAGCTTTGTGCACGCCAGATTTGGCGCATTGCTCTCCGCGTCACTTAGAGCAATCGATATCGCGTCTGGCTACAATCAGATTCATGATTTGATTCCTGGTAGAATCGACATTTTTTTAACATCTAAATTCACTGTTTATTTCATCGTCTTAAGCATTAACTTTTAGTATTAATTTAAGTATAGAACCTTCATAAAAATTATTGTTCACAGCATCAAAAAATATTTAAGAAAATGAATACATAATATTTTAATTAATATGCTACGTAGAGGTAGGCAGATGATAGACCGCCTTTATGTGAAACAAATAGTTACTTTATTTAATTTGAAAAAGGTTTACGAACAAAAGAGCGTTTTGTTTTTTGACGTCGTAGTAAATAGGTATATATGTATTATTAAAATATTGCAGCGATGCGGCAGTATTTTTACGATCTTTCGGATAATGTTTTGATAAAATTGCTGCAAATCAAAAAGTTGAGATTATCTGCAGTACGCAACTTAGCCAACCAAAAGTTTAATTTTATTAAAAAAACGAGAAATATTATTGTTTCAACGGTATTTTGTTAACATGTGCTTCAATAATCTCATTTCAGACAGAATATTCTCTTCAGCAGTTTCTAATTCTCTCTTTAAATACTAAATATGAATTCATTGTCATTACGGCAACGATTGCTAATGAAAATCCAATCTGAAACTTCATTTATTGTATAATATTAAAACAATACATAATACATTTCATTCCGTGATGCTGGATACGCATGATTAAGAGAAAAACGTAATAACAAACAGTAAGTAAAATTGTAAACATGATTCAGTAGAAAATCTTTACCTCACAAAAGTCTTTACCGACATATGGGATTCCAGCGCAAATCATCGTATCTTGCACAGTTGACACCCCGTTATTCATATATTTGGATTCGCAGTATACATGATTAATGATTGGTAAATCTACCACCATCAATTCCTGCGACCCGGCTAATCCATCCTGTTGAGAAAAATTACAAAAATTACAATTGCCAATTTAACCCACATACAAAGCGCGAAACAAAGCAATTTTCGTGATTTTTTTTTAAGAAAACCTATTATAATTATGTATTATTATTTCTGTATGAATGTAGAAAAATTATAAAAAAAAATATTCAACGTTTTTCGTATTCAACGAAAAAAAAAGGTCCTCCGCGGTGACCACTCCCATTTCATATGTAATCATCAGAATAAAAAAAAACAAGAAGAGTATCAAAATTGGCACTATAATTTAGTCTTTAGCGTTTGGGATTTTTGAAAATATAGATTTTTGACAAAATGGCGGGCGTTTGAATTTAAAATATTGTTTTTTAGGGAAAATTTCGGATTTATTGTGCCAATAAAAAAAACTAGTTACTTAAAACAAACATCTTACGATAAAGACTAGATAATTATGTAAAGAATATCCACTAGAAATTTCAAGTCGCGATCAACCGATGTTAAGTGGTTGTCGAGATATTTTGGTCACCGATTTTCAAAACATGGTTTCGAGTTAAACGCGTTTGAAAATTGAGCAATGAATAAATCGCGAAATCTTTCAACATACATTAAATCATCGATTCTAGGTCCATAACATAAGTCCTCGACTTTGGAATTCCCATATCTTCGAGCACTCTTCATAAACATAATAGAAACAGGTCTTACGTTTCTATTTTGAAAAAGCCCTACTGGCAGCTACTAGCATAATAAACAAAGAGATGCCACTATTATCAGGTGTAACTTTGTTATTTTTTTTAATTTTTGCTTTTAATTTCCACCAGACATTCTTAAATTTAAAGTTTCTTACTTGTTGCAATAAACCAAAGCCGCTCGCGGTGCAAGGTTCACCACTCTGCACAGCAGTTTCTCGTCGGGTTATATTTTTGATCGAGTTTGACATAGTGAACGGAAAGGCCAACTGAAAATGTAAAAAAAATAATTGTAAGACTGATAATCGCATAATCAACCGTATTCCAAAAATACCAATATTGGAACCTTAAGATTATTATCCCAAAACTTTTAAGATGATAAAAAAAAGTTTAAAATAAAAAGTAACCCATAAAAACCATATACATTATACTCCCTTTCTTTGTAAAATATAACAACAATTAAAGACGAATTAAAGCAAATAACATAACACTAAACTTACAGTAATTTAATATATTTCTAAAATGTCAGATGTTTTGATCTTTGATAAGACACTTCATGCTTTGTGTAGTGAAGTACCTATTATGTATACCGACGGAGTTATTCAAATTTAGAAAATATTCCGACATTATCGGGCCGCCGTTGCTAGTAATCAAACTTTTGTAATGATTCCAATTTGAAAAAACCATTAAAATTTCTAAAACTCCGAAATTATACTATATTTATTATTTTTTTAACAAAAATTTGATAGATCTTCTTGATTGTCGCCACGAGTCTGCTTGCAAAGTTTCAGCTCGATTGGATCACGGGAAAAGGGTAAAAAACCGATCCAAAGTTTTTTCGACTGCAAGCCGGCAAGCAAGCAAGCAGATGCCACGAGTTTATATAAAGGGAGTAAAAACGAGATGTAGATGTAGTATAGGTACGTGGGTGTTCGGTGTTCGTACTCAAATAAGGAGATTTGTATATTTTCACATATCTCTTAATTATTATTATTATACTTAATTAGCGGTGTCCGATGTCTGCAATGCCTTCAGAAAAGGGATTAAATTCTCTGATGCCTTTTTATCCAGGCGGACTAGTATGACAGAACTTCAAACGGATTACCGAAATACCTATCGCAAACGTAACCTCACAATTCTCACGTTTCAACTAAAATTACATGAAATAAATACTTATGCTGTATTTAAAGCTTAAAAAAATATTGTTTCATATGCACTTATTAATTTCTTCTTCCACAGTATTCTGATGTAAAATTTTATATTTTGAAGTTTGACGGATAACCGTCATGTACTTCTCTCCCCCTCCCTCTCTCTCAAGTAGAAACTGAAAGAAACAAACACCGACGTATACCTACGTCTCGTTTATTTTTTTTATTCTCGTCTGCAGTGCAGTGCAAGTGCAGGGATAAGAATCTTAAGATCCCAATATTGTTTTTTTCAGAATACGGCCAAATGTATGTTATTTGTGTTATTTTGTCATGCTCAATATTTTTTCAACTCAATGATCCTATTTCATATATCGATAATTGCTTTTTTTTAAATTCTAAAGTAAATGACATTACATTACTGGACAAAAAATGCCACATAAAATTAGATTTAAATTACCGAGATAATAAGATCAATGCGTATGTACACCCATGTAGGTGTGAAATTCATACCACAATGCAGAAAACCACCAATCTAGGCCACACACACACACACACAGTGGCAAGGAATGCCACATAAGGAAATAGAGGCACGAGCAAGACCCGCGCGACCGGCAGGTCATTGCACCATCAGCATTTCTGACGATTTCTTCACACTTACACAGAAGACTCATTTGTTCGTAAATCATAGAAAAAGAGCCACACGCCCTAGGCGAGCATGTCAGTCCTTCGTAGACCTCCGGCGGGGGGCCGGAGGCTATGGTCCTTAGAGTATCTATCATTGTCTTTATAATCATAGTCATGTATATTTTGTGCTTGTTTTATCGGGGGCGCTTTCCCGTCGCATGACGGTGGTGACCCGAAAAAAGCAATTGCTCCTATCACCTCTAAACCCCCAAATAGGTATTATATGTTAGATATAACTGCATTCAAGTATGTGCACGTTTCGTCTAGAACATCTTCTATAACATGATTTTGATAGTTGGTGTCTGAAAATAAATTATATTTTAAAGAAATTAAGGCAGAGTTTTCAGCTCGTATCACTTATGGGGTATGAAAGCAAAGGCATCAATATCCAAAATAATAATTAAATGTTTTGAGCGCAGTCACTGAGGATTACTAAATTAAAATGTATCTATCCTTTCCAAAATCATGTTTCCTATAAAATTTCTTATTCATTACATCATAAATTAGTTACCCTCGATGACTGCAATAATTTTTTTTTATGATATTGCTGCCTTTGCTTTTATACCCCACACTTGTAATTCTGTTATTTTCATGTTTATAGCATAAACATTTTTATTTTATTTTTTTATTAATTTCATTATTATATTAATTCTATATATTTAGTATTGACTGTAATTAACTGAAAACTTTACATTAATCACTTGGAGTAACTTTACGTCTACCGGTTTCGATACCACTGTATCTTTGTCAGGACTATTACCAATGTTGGTAAACAAGTTAATTTTAGAATGAGGGGGGTGGCTACAGTTATGGTGGGGGTGACTTGATGGTGAGATGGGGAATATTTTAAATAATTGGTTATTTGTTCAATTTAACTGGTTATAAATTAAATAGGCTTTAGTGTTCCGATATTTCTTGATTTCAAATATTTCAAAATTATCTGATCTAAGCTTATTTATATAAAGAATTCCAATACCATTTTTTTTAAATGTGACCTGTCTCAAAATCATGTTTTTTAGAATTCCGAGAAGTTATTATTACTGAGGCATCTTAAATGTACCTTTTTTTCTAACATTGAAAGTACGTGCCGTTCAAGATATATAAAAATTTTAACAGTCGATACAATTCAGTTTGTATATAGAGTGTAACAGAGCTAGTCTACAAAACTTTACAGGTAGATTCATACTTTAATTATAAGTGTAAAATGTTCAAGCAACCATGACTTAAAATCGATAGTTATGTTTTCATTTATTTATTTTTATTTATCATAATTATTTAGTTCCACACAAAATATTGTGTAGGCTAATACATGATTTCACTTAAGCATATTGCATTCCATCTAGTCAAGTTTTTACAATAAAATTTTTGCATTCCTGTTTAAATCTCCTTATATTCATCGTGTTTTGAATTTCCCTTGGCAGGCTATGGAAGATTTTTAGACCTTTGTACATCATACAATTTTGTGAGGTGTTTTTCTTTTTCTTCGGTAGTCTTATGTTGTCGCTTCCTCTTGTATTGTAAGAATGAAAATCCCTATTCAACTTCTTCCTGTCATCAAAGTATTTGAGTACCTACTAATCCGTAATTTTTGTTACATTGGTTCTCCTGTTACACTTCAATATTGGAGATATTCGACACCAAAGTTTGCATTCTTATTTCAATATTTCTGACTTTTTTTGTAAAACGTTGGACTATCATTACAGTAAACTATATCGAATATGAAAAATTATTTCCCTTTAATACAAGTAAAATAAAAACAAAAAAAACTTATTCCAATTGGAAAAAATCGAATTGAAATTATTTATGATTTTATTCAACTTGTATTAAAACGAATGCATTTTACGTAATCGATATAAGTAACTGTAATGATAGTTCGATGTTTTGTAAAAAAAATAGTCAAAAATATTGAAAAAGAAAAGCTAAATTTCATATTGCATTAATACTGATTCTAGGCCATGGTTGCTTGAACATTTTCTAACGAAAGCAGGAATCCATCTTTAAAGTATTGTTGACTAGTACCTACTGTTACACCCGGTATACCGGAATCATTCAGAGGTCGATTTGACTTGGGAGTTTAAAGAGTTTACCTTAAACTATCGTTAGCATAAAGCGCGGCTCATGTTATTTGGTAGTTTTTAATCATTTTATCGGATATCTTTTTTTATATATATTTATTAGAGGCACTAAGAGGATAATAGGTTCATTATACTCTAATAATAAAACATTATAAATGAAGAGTATGCCCATTATCCCAATTACAAGTGTCTTCGGTACGCTCTAGTAACATGTATTTTTGTATTTAAGTATATTTTACATGTTCATTTATGTAAATTGTATATTTAGTATTTGATTAGTATTTAATAAATAATAGATCTATAGGTTCAGGTCATCATGGATTCTGTGTATGAGTGAGTTTTTGAACGATGATAAGTTATCTGCAAGAATATCAGCATCAATGTTAGGGTCAGCACAATACATATTATATGTGCCACACAACCTTGTGATGATTTATGTACAATTATCTCCACCATTGTTAATTTATTTTATTAATAATTAACAGTTTCCATACTGTTCTCAGCACATAGAGCGCGAGGGTCCAAAATAAGTGAAATAATTTGAAATATGAGAAAGAAAATTTAATTTAATAACTCACTCTGAGAACAGCAATATCATTCTGATGAGTTTCTTCAGAAAAACTAGGATGCCTCTGAATGGTCGCAACATCGCTCATTTCACCAAGTAGTAAATGTATACTTCCTACTTGAACAAATATATCAGATGGTCTCAGCGGAAGTTTTCTGAAAAATAAATAACAATAATATATCTACATAATATATTATGGTTGGCGCCACTTCAGTATACTGCCACTGGACGCAGATCGACAGAAGTATATTAAAGTATGAGAATATACTGCTTATTTATTTATTGTTTATTGTTTACTTTACGTTTGTTTCACATAAATTACTAATAAATCCACACTGGGTAAAACCTGTTCACTAGTAGTTATTCTCACTTCAGAGTTATGCAATAGCAACATAGTATAGTTATAAATAACAATAGTAAAGAAATAGAAAAGTAATGAATAATGTTATACAAAACTGTCGAGATATATAAAAAGAAATATTTCTATTTTCAGAATAACGCCGAAATTCTCGGTTATCCCGCGTCAGTTGGTCCTGAAAAGGACCGTTGTACTCCCGACGTTTCAAACAGATCACACTGTTCATCTTCGGGGGGCGGTGGCTTGACACTGAAGTGTCGCTCTTACACGTTCGTGAAAACACGTTGTTTAAGGCCGGCAGTTCAGAGCCAAGTAAATTTAGTTCGTAAAATTTAGTGGTCCTTTGTTTGCATTACTTCTTAGAATTCTATCTGTTTTGGGGGGGTTTGGCAGACAACAATAGTCACACAACACCATTATACTTATCTAGGTGTTAAATTTTTCTATAATTTAGAACTGAAGAACAATATACAAAATTCAAGAAGCACATAAAACAAATAGAATAATACGTAATCAAAACAAAAAATAGTTAGAATTTAAAAAATAAATGTACTCCGAAAGTAATTTGCATACTTGATTCACTACTATTTATTTTATGATGTTTAAATTTCTCTACACTGTTCCATCTATTGACCTATACATACTTATCATTCATGCTCTAACATTATGCATCATGTACTCCTGTCCCCGAACTCAAAATTAAACTTTTCTGGAGACAATTAAACACGTATAATAAAATGTAATATTCACTGTCAATGTAACATGTATGTATTAATTTTATTTTCAATTAAGAATTTTATTAAGTTTATTCAACTGAAATTGGTTTTAATTTCGAGAGGCCCTTGGGCAAGTGAAATTATGAGAAAAGGGCGAAAATAAAAATACTTACAAGACGGTGCACTGAGCGGCTGTCAGAACATGTCTGTCCGTAATAAGAGTTCCCCCGCAAAAATGCTCTCCCGATGAAGTGAACCTTATTGACACCTAAAATACAAAAAGAAAAACATGGTTGCGTGTTAGAAGTTACATTTCTTTGGAGTACATTAAAAGCCACGGGTTGTGCTATATACCTTGCGTTGATGTACCAAATCGGTGGATGGAAGACTCCCCTACAAGTTAGTTATAAGGAGGAAGAATTTCCACACGACCAAGAGAATCCTTCCGTGTTCAGTATGTTTCGTGGCATGTATGAAAGTGTGAATCAATTAATTTGTACAGAAAAGCTGGTAAAACTAGGTTATCCTCCAGAGTGATGGAGTAATACTCACTGCTTAGTGCTGAGGCTTATAATGCGTCTTTGGTATGTTTAGCTTATGCTCCAACTCAAGGTATATAACACAAACTAGAATTGGCATCGATGGAAATTAACATCGGAATGAATTGAAATGTATATTTTTAATAGGATTTGCTTTACTTAATTGATTTACCACTAATAATATCTAAGGTTAAATGCATTTTTTTGGAGTAGCTAAATATTTATTTTATAATGCTTTATTTACGGAAATACTATTACGTCGCGTCGTAACTATCTCACCTGGTACGGAATTTGATAAGGTCTGGCTACGACCCCTCCCACTATCCGGTGGTCGTATGATGGCTGCAAATCATGACATAACGTTTCTGAAATATTAAATATTAGAAATTAGTCGAAAATTTTAAGAAACAAAAGTTGATTTTATAATTAAATATACTGAATTTACGTAGATAGTAGAACAATCTGCATTCTTGGTTTAGATTTCGCGTGTGAATTCATTAAATGTATTCCAAAAATATTTAATAATTTTCTTTCACATAGTATCGGAAAATTCTTCAGAGATGCAATATAGGGATCAGTACGACCAGTCTTAGAATGCGGCTGAGATTCAACCACGTGCACCTGCTTGCTTTTAGAGTACAGTAGGTTATTTCGTACACCTTGAAGAATATAAAACTCGTACATTTCAAAAATCGCAAATACAAAAGTAAATATCTTTATTTATTTTGTGAACACCGTGTATTTAACAAATTTCGGACAACGGCTATGCCCATGACGACCAAATAACCAATTGAAACGCTTAGCGACATCAATACACTGACACATTGTACGTACTGTGTGTGATAAATTTCACACTAAAATAACTTAATCCTTTTTTGAAATTATGAAAAATAGTTCTGTAACGATGGCTCATTTTAAATCTTAATTAAACCGATTTTAAAACTTGAAGAAATATTGGACAATTACACACGTATTGTTATAAATTATTATTGTATATTCAATAAACGGGGTGTCTTATAGCTAGTAGCAAAAACTTTACAGGTGGATTCTTGCGTTGATAATAAGATGATAATGTTCGAGCAGCCATAACCTAATTTTATTTATTTAATTAATACACGGTACAACGTACCATTAAAGAAACAATATATATAAACATGTTTAGATTGATAGGTAATAATAAAAAAAGGAGATAAGGTATAATTCTATCAAAAACAATTAATAAAGTGATATATAAAGAAAAATAAAACATTACTTAACATAAAGTATAACAAAATTACATCAAATGAAATAATAGTTATCAAATCAAATATGAATGTCAACAATCAATAAAACTACAACAAATTAAAATAATTATGTCTGAAATTCAAGAAGCAACAAAATTACAACAAAATGAAATAATTGTAAACAAATCAAATCTAAAAATCAAGAAGCAATAAAAATGACGGTAAAATAAAATGAAATGTAAAATTCAAAAATCTAAAAACAAGAGATAGACATGACATCAATAACCAATTATAAACGACCGAATTCGTCCAGAAGAGCTTTCTTGTAGGCGGCTAGTGTTTCCGAAAAAACATCCGATAGGTAGCGATTTTATCAAAGTTTGCCTTTCTGACTTATCTTTTCCAAGAAAAGTTTAAAGTTCAACTGTCATTATAGTTACTTATAACGATTATGAAAAACTCATTCGCCTTAAGTTGAATAAAATAATAAAAAGCTTGCAAAAATTGAAAAATATTTTTTTACAAGGTTTTCATCATTTTATATACATCGTGACCTACATTATGATTGGATCTCGGTTTTATTTGAAATTTGCAATTTATTAAAAAATACTAATTAAAATATTATGTAAAAATATGTTACTTATGTAACAATTTATATAAATAATTAAATAATATATATGTAATGGTGCCTTTGTACCATTTAATTAAATTTAATGTACTAAAAAGTCTAGTTTTCAGAATTTGTGAATCTAAAATTACATAATTCATACCTTCCATTAAAATACAAAAAAAATTGTAAAAATTCATTTTTTCCGATTATAATATTATTATCAGTGGAATTAATTGTATCATGTTTACCAAACCGAGGTTTGTGTAATCCGTGTTTTATCACTAAATTTAACCACAAGTCCAGTCATAAAAATATTTCCAATATTTGAAGTCATTTTTCCCATATCTTTAATCATGTATATTTATTTAGTCAGATACCAAGAATTTTTGTAAGTAAAAGATAAAATTTGTGTGCTCAAGAGTATTTTTTCAAGAAAATTACAGTTCGGAATCCGGTTGAATAAATGTATAGACTGAATCGGTTATATGTATAAGCATGACTATAAGGTATTATTGTAAATTAGATAAAGTTCTCCAACGTATCACCATATTTGTCTAAGTTGTGAAGCACTCATTTATATTTTTTGTAATAATGGCAGCATATCTTTAAGTATTACCACCAGAAATTCACATTCATACAGCACTCGCCAGTCTTGCTTCATATGACAGATTCCTGCAATCCTGGAATTGGCAAAACAAATGATGAAAGCAGACTGGATGCCCCCGCTTAGGCGCGTGTGTGGGAAATCAATGTACGATAGAGTGAAAACTGTACCAATAAGGAGCGAATATAGAGCTAATCACAGCACAATCGATAAAATAAAGAAAGCGTCGCTAAGTTTGTTTGGCCATGTGGAAGGTATGAGAGAGGAGAGAAAATATACGAGGCGAGTGTTGAAGGCGACAAGGACATAGGGCATCCGCGTAATACCTGACAGGATTTGATAAATCCAAAGGCCATAAAATTGCACAAAGATAAACTAAACCCCTTATTTAGGCGAGGGTATAGGTTCCCTATTCGATTGGTTGGAATTTCCCCCCTCGTGTTTATTGAAGACACATTTATGATGCAGTTCAAATATTGATTCTTGCATAATTTAACCTCCTAATACACAAAACGTATTTTTCACAATAAACGTTGCTTTTTTATTGTTTTTAAAATTTCGTTCCAAGCAGAGTCACCTCGAGTCAAAACCTATATTTGTACTTATACCCTCTACTTTTATATAGAAATTAGTTTGACCTTTTCAGAATTATTTCCAAATTTACAAGGTTGTAAAAAATAATTAAACAGGTGAAACTATTGGCACCAACCGTAGAACCAAACCGTCTACCAAGAAATATAATTTAGTTCGTTTATATATTTTTTAAAGGTATCTCTGGATAAATCAAATAATAAATACAGAGGAAGGCCCGGTTAAAACATTTAAAAATCTATGAAATTTTATGAGACAAGAGAAGTGGACCGGGACAGAATAGTGTGGCTTTCTATCCTTCCTGCCTACGGTAAGTCGCATCTTCAACATTAAATATCTTGGTTTGAGCTGAATGTGGCTTAACACATTGTTGCATACAACTAGGATTAAGAAATATCTTCAAAATACACAGTAAAAAGATTTTAAATTATAGTAGTTACTTGTTTTATAATTTTTAAAAAATGAAGAAGTATCCGCCAAATCTTTCAACCATATTTAAGTGACTAGTAAAAAAATTGCTGAAATTTTTAAAGAACTACACATTAAATACAGAATAGTATCATCACTTAGCATACACATTAATCAAAAATACTTGAAAAATAATATTGTACCTAAATATATTTGTCAAAATCAAAAATGATAACAGCAAAACAGCCTTTAAAGTTTTAAAAAGTGCACAAAATCAGTGGATTAAAGAAGAAATCAAAACATTTTTCATAATTTGGAAAATATTAAAATGCATTTAAAATTACACGCAGAAATATTGCATATTTTGCATCCTGTTGAATGGGACCTGCTTGATGATAAGATGAGACATATCTCAAGTATGGAAGCTTTAAAAAAGAGGTCTAAACTGGATAAAAAATTGCACATTTAATTCGTTTGAAACAGAATATGGATACTAATTTTAATCCTGTTAATCTTATCCAACAAAAAAATACATAAATTCAATGAATGAGTTACAAACCTTTTAAAACATAAATTCACACTCGAAGAAATTAAGTTTTTAAACAACGGCTTTAAATATAATATTAAAATTAATAGTGAAAAAGCATTTCAAAGCATTTCAAGCATACAAAGCTGTGGATAGAATGAAAAACCACTTAAATTTAAAAAAGTGAACACATGTGAATCAAAAAGTGTCGTACGTGAATATTCAATTATAAATAACATTAGAAATACTCTCAGTTCTGAAGATTTGATTCTGACAAGATCGGATAAAGGCAACAGCATCGTAATTCTGGATAAAATGGACTATTTTAATAAAGTCAATGATTTTCTTTTAGATGATAATTTATTAATTCTTAAAACTGCCCATCTCTTAGTAACAATTGCGGGAATTAACTATTACAAACAAACCCCCAGTTACCAAGATTTTAAGGACTTCACAAAATCCATAAAATATTGGGATAATAGATTAAATTTTTTGGACCCCTCTCAATAGTCAATAATAATTGGTTACAATTTAACATTTAACAAAAACCCACACACACCGATACCGTAATTCCTGCATCGTCTCCCAATATGCCAGCGCATAAAATGGCCAACTTCCATTCCATGTTAAATAGATTAATTTAAATTTCCTTTAATACCATTGATTATGATAACGAAATTAAAACGATTTAACATATTGCCATTAACACTGGATATAATTTGCGCGTTAATAGATAGAATGTTAAAATCAATAATAAGCTTATCAAAACATATTTATACTCAGGCAAAAACAGCGAAAAATTCTATATAATGGTCCAATTTCTACTAAAATTACAAATTGTTTCCCTACGCATATTAGACCAGCTTATTACACGAATAATAATATTGGTAAAATTCTTTTAAATTCAAAAATGAAAATAGGTATGTTGGAAAAAAGCGGGATATATAAAATAACTTGCGGAGACTGATAAAAAATATATAGGCCAAACCACTACAAACTTAAATAAACGAATAAAAGAACATCGCTATTGCCTAAAAAATAACAATTTCTCCTAATTTTCCAATCACATAATTAACACTAACCATTCTTTCGATAGTCACAAATTAAAACTACTCCATTCAGTTTCTCATGGAGGATGGATGATGAATAGTTTGAAAACCATTGAATTCCTCAAAATTTTGAATTCTAAAAACACACTAATAAATAATATCACATTTCAGTCCACTTCATCAATCCTTGGGCTTTTTTCGGAAAAAATACCCCTCCCCACCGCGCGCTTCCATACATACCCGATTAGATTGATAAATTTTGTATTTAAGTCAGTTATTATCTATATGTGATGATGAGAGGGACTACTCCTCTCGAAACTATAGTAGTAATTTAACAACTCGTATTGTGTGTGTGGATTACAAAGTTAAAATAAAACAGATATTAAATGAAGAATTTTTTAGACATCTACCTGTTACTATTAAGAACAGCAGTCCTATTACAAATTTAACTGTGACCAAATTCATTTTAAGGCACTACTCCGCACTGACACCTGAACTGTTTGTGAATGCTGATAGATTTTGGTTATTTATTTAACATAATATCCGTTAACAGGAAATGGCTGTTTATTTCAAATGGACACACATATCTTATCTACTTAGATAAGATACGTGCGTACATATTTTACGGCTAAATTGCATGCGTAATGCAATGCGAATTTGGGAATCAATATTCTAGAACACATTCATATCTTGTGAAGTTGTAATTTTTTAGAACAAAGTTTTGTGAAATTTTTAAAAACCAAATTAATTAATCAATTAGAAAGACGTGCAGAAAAATCTAATTCAAGAAAAAATATTTGGCCAATTCCGGTAGTAGGTAGCCAAATATTTTTTCGTGAATTAGATTTTTCTATACGTCTTTCTAATTGATTAATTAATTTGGTTTTGGGAATCAATTTTTAAATAAATTTCATCACGAAATGACGGCCCATTTTAAGGCTTTTTAACAAAATTTATTTTATATTATTCAACTTCTTCTTTCTTTGCTTACCCACTCAGCTATGTGTTATCAGTACATTCTGAGTGTGTCTTGGGAATTAATGATACTTCGATTTAGATAAGACTGCACCAGAGCATTATTTTAATACACATACATAAAAAAAACTAATCCACTATACGAAAATTTAATCATCATCATCATTATTATCAGCCGTTTGTCTGATATTCGTCCTTACCTATATTAATTTAGCCACGGCAGCACAGTGGGAGCTGGACTCTGAACTTCAGGGCGATGTTTTCTGTGGGTCCACGAGATCTGCACTCTCATACGGGGAAAGGGTATCGATTTAAAATGCGACTTATGGTAAACGTAAGAAACATTTATTGACATTAGAAATTTAGATTATTCATCGATCGATCATAGATGACAGAAGACTTGAAATAACTAAATGAAATAACACACATAAACAATTATTGGTAGACATTGAAAAGGAGAAGTAAAATACTTGCGGCCTCTGACGGCCGTCCGGGAGAAGAGGTAAAAACTATTTTTTTAGCAGGGAAACACACCCCTCGCAATCATGTTATAGAAATTATTGATGGTTCGATCATAAATTGAGATGACAGAAGAATTGAAATAATTAAATGTAAAATTATAACTATTGACACGGAATTGGAGCACACATAAACAATGAACAACTGGTATACGCAGAAAGGGATGAGGTAAAATATTTGCGGCCTCTGACGGCCGTCCGGGAGATGGATATAACAGCATTTTTTAGCGGGGAAACACACCCCCTTGCAATCCTGATAAAGTCCGTCTAACTTATCTGAAGAATGGCCAAATTTGGAACTAACGACGCCATTTTGGATTATCTACAGTTGACAGACCTTTGACAGACTTTGTTTACAGAGGGGTTCACGACTGTTTCGATAGTTCTTTAAGAAAATTTTAGATTGTCACCATGCCAAAACCATTGAAGCGGTGTTCGGGAAATAATCTTGAAAATGCACACGTTTTTTGAAGAGGAACAACGTTTAAAAGCCCCAATTATACCGTTTGATTTTGTTCATAGACTTATTGCCGCCACTTCAGGTTAGTGCTGCCATGCAGTTATAATGATTTCCCCATACTTAGTTTTTTATTTTACTATTATACAATTTCTTCAGGTATTTCTGAATCGGCAATTTACAAAATAGTTAAAGAAGGTAAAGTGGCCGTGGAAATGGACATTAAAATAACTACACCCGGAAAAAAAAGAACAAGGATAAGTGGAAAAATTGAATTAGAAGCCGGAAGATGAGAAAAGTTTTAGAAAATATTTTAATCGATAATTTTTTACATAGAATTTTTATTATTTATACTTTTTATTACATAATTCATTAACGAGTTCATTTGTATAAACATCTTTTTTCAAAAATAAACTTTTTTATTTATGCACATTAAAGACTGGTTGCATCAACTTACTTTATAGCAATAGTTCATTTAAAGCATAGATTTTTACGAGAGCGAGTTGTTTGATCGGTGGAAAATGCAAAATATCTATGCTTTGAACGAAAGATTACTATAAACCAAGTTGATACAACGGCCCTAAACCGATTGATATCCTTAGGTGTTACTGAGTTAAACATGGTGGTCATGATCATTAGGTATGAGACACCGAATAAAACCGGCGCCACACTGCGCGGATCTTCCGCCGCGTCTCTTCTGTCGTGGAACATCGCTACGTTTCTTTCCATACAATATGCGCTTATTAAACACACTACGCGGATGATCGGTCGATCTATTTGCTTTGCCGATTTGGCGCAACGGAAAAAACGCGGCGGAAGATCTGCGTAATGTGGCGCCGGCCTAAAAGAATTATTATTGTTTGTTTTTTTTTCCTGAAAATTTTATTTTTCTTTGATTTTGAAAAAACGCTATTTTGTGACGTTGAGTATTTTACGAATGTATATTTGGATAAATTTATTTGTACGTTAGTTTACATTTTTTGTTTTTTATCGTGTCTTATACTGCTTAATAACTTGTTTAAGAAAAAACGAATTTTCATAAAATTCCCTACAAATGAGATAATTTTTAGACTATGGGCAGTACCACAACGATTGGGACGCCCTCCTTTATTCTCCAGATAAGTTGGACGGACTATACAGAGGTTATCGATCAATCGACCTAAAGTAAAAATGTCAGATGTCTCTATACCAGAATAAAGTTTTGCATGAACATCTATACCTATAAAACTCAATGTCTGTCTGTCTGTTCTCTATACAAATCCACACCGTTTGTCCGATTCGATTCGAATTTTGCATACTTATGCTTTGGGAACCGGCGGGTAACACAGGCAACATTTTTCCCCTGTTCTCTTACCCCTTCCCCTCCCCTGACCAATATTCGATGCGAATCTGAACCGTTTGACCGATCGGACTCAAAATTTGGAAACTTATTCTTTAGGACTCGGCAGGTAACATCGACAACATTTTCCCCTTATTCTCTTACCCCTTCCTTTCCCCCTGACATATTATGATTTTTTTTATTTTTCGCGCGGCAGAAATATTATATTTAATATAAACGTTTTTTTTTTTTAAGTGGAGTCATCGTAAGTAATAATTAAGTGGATGTTGTAATAATTTGGATTGAAAAATAGAAACAATTTAAAGTCAGAACTAGAATTTTTTGATAATTATATTGGCGGGAATAAATTTTTGGGGACTGAAAGCTTTAGCTTTATTTTGTCTATTGTTTTAACAATAGACAAACGGGGCGCTTTGTTCTTAAAGCGGATGCGTTTACTTAGGCCCGGTTGTTTCAAGTTCGATCAAAGTAAGCGTAGAGTTTAAACTCAAATTTTTAGTACTTTTTTCAAAAACGGGTTGTTTCGAATCGGATTAAGCGGAAATTTTAAATTAAACTCTCGGTCAGAAACGCACATGCGCACTGCGCAATGTAATTGTCATCTGTCAATAAAATATTTTTTTATTAATTTTTCGACATTTTACATACAAAGTGTTGAAATGTACAATATTATGTAGGGTGACACAGGCTTTTCTGACGATCGACTGATCCTACAGTATATCCTTAACAGGAGAAGTAATTTACTTAGATCTCGAACAATACTTTTTTGTCAGAAGAAATTGATTTTTCCGCAACTCTACATGAATTTTACCGCAGGGCATTGTCGACAATATTTTTTTTCAAGGTTTCTATTTCACTCGGGTTTTGATAATTTTACATTTATATCGATGAAAGGTGCGTAGGTGATGCATCTGGAATACTGTTTCTTGGACTGCGAATAGGGTCAGCCATTACCAGAGCAATGGCTCCTCAGACCACATTTTACTCGGCCGAAGAGCACTATAAAAATCAGAAATATATTTGTCAATTGGCGATTTGACAAATATATTTCTGATTGGGGGCAATTTCGAAAATTAAAATTTAGATACTAAATGATATTTCATATGAAAGGCACATTATTTGATTTTTTAATATAAGAGGAATTGGTGGTGAAAGAAAGACGGTTAGGGAAGGGCGCAGGCTGCTAATGGAACGGTAGGCATGTCGTTACACGTTATCTACCCACTGCTGTAAAAAAGCCCTATCATTTATCTATCATTTTTCTTCGTCCATTGATACTCGCTGCCACATATTTACGAAGATTTTTATGATTTCGTCAATCCAAAAAATTTTAGAGTGGCTTATCATCTTAATTTCCCACAAAAATCACTGGATGACTGCATTCGTCCAGCGAATGTCCGTCATCCGAGCGATGTAGCCTACCCATCCGCATTTCTTTGCCTGGCGCATTAAACTGTCACCTTCTCTGCTCTTGTTTGCTAACTTATCTACATTTATTTTCCTGTGTCTTCGTATGATTCCCGAACGGCGTGACACGACAAAAAGCCCGCGTGACAAAAGTTTCACCCGACATAAGGCCCACGCGACATTAGATCCAATGACCATAATAGCTATAAAAAAAATTCAAAAAGTTTTTACTTGTTAAAGAGCTTTAAATAATGTGTTAGTAATGGTGATTAAACCATTGAATATACTCTTCAACATAATCCAAATATTGCACAACGTTTTGCATGGTACAGATTTACATCGAAAATAATCAGGGGGAGGGGAAGTGGTAAAAGAATACGGAGGAAATGTCGCCTATGTTACCCGCTGGGCTCTAAAGCATTAGTATGCAAAATTTGAATCGAATTGGACAGAGTAGATTTGTATAGAGAACAGACAAACAAACAGACATTGAGTTTTATAGGTATAGATTTCCCGATATGTTAGACCGTATATCAAAAAATTTACGCCTTAAACCGAGAAGCAGGCAAAAGAGCGGTGAAGCTGAATATGTGTCTACAACGCTATTTCAGAAGACGTGGTTGCTCGTATGAACTAGCGAAGGGAAAAACTTCATTTCAAAATGAAGACTACAATACACACACACGTTCACCAGTTTGAAGACTACAAAGTGTACACTACAATTGTAGTAAAAACTACTCGAAGTGAAGTAATTGTAGTACTACGAAATGAAGTGAAGTAAATGAAGTGAAGTAATTGAAGTGAAGTAAGTGAAGTGAAGTAATGAAATGAAGTAATAGTAAGTAAATTTTTAAATAAAGTGAAGTATTTTTTTCCCAAATAAATTTGGCGAGTTAAAAAAAAAAAAGGTCGCCAGCCAGATTTCTTCGTTCGATTCCACTACCCAAAAATTTTTCAAACCATGGGGGGGGGTTGTTACAGATTCCAGAAATTTCTTCATATATCTACATCAACTTTCCAAAAATTTCACGTAAAAAATACACTATTTAAAATGTATTTCTCATACTTTCGATAACTTTGAAGTGTATGTACTTTGTAGTGTTCGCTTTGAAATGAAGTGTACTATTTGAAGTTTATACTTTCAATAACTTTGGTGTTTGTAGTTTGTAGTGTGCACTACACATCAAAATGTGCGAAGTGTGCACTTCAATGTAGTGTAGTACTACATTGTAGTAGTGAGTACAGAGCGGACCCATCACTAGTATGAACAGTAGCAGTCCACGCGACAGGTAGGACGTTTGAAACTCACGGTATGTGTGATGTGCACCAGGGAATACCTAGATTATCTATACGCTACGCAACTTAATCTCTCCTGGTTTAATTATTTTATGTAGAAGACTCTAAAGGTATAGGTACAATTCTGAATAATTTGGTCAACATTGTCCAAAGCGGGAATACTCCGTAATTAAAAACGTCTGAACGAACATGGTACCTACTTTGAGCACTTAATATACCTATAAAGAAGTCAAATGTGATATTAAGAAGTCAAATATGATATTGATCCATCCCTTGATATCTGTACGAAATTAATATCTCAACTGTCGTATATCTTTTTTTTTAAGTACATACACATTATTTGGCCACCTCTACATAATACGTAAAAATCAAATACGCATATCGTTTTAAATATAAAAATTCAAAAAACACAATGTTTTTTATAAGAGTTCAATATTTTATTAGTCTCTTACAGGACGATCGTTTCGGCTGTTTAGGCCATTATCAACTGATAAACATAGCTATTATTCTTGAGTTTATATACTAATATTTTTGGAAAAACCTTAATAATAATACAGAGGATACAGTTAATAGCTTTATAAATACATACAATAGTTGGTTGTTTGTATTTATATTATATTTTGTATTTATTTATATTTATTGTATCAATATTTAATGTTGATGTCCATCAACATTAAATATGGAATGAACGAAATGATTCAAAATGTTATAGGATATTGATTGCCTGTATAATATGCGTAGAATACGCAGAATAAGTATACAAAATAACACAACAAATCTGACAGATCGATTGTGCCCTCTAAATATTATCTTTTTCTATGGCTTTATTAGAGGGCAAAGAAAACGGCTACAAAACAATAAAAGACGGATCAGACCGGGTGATGTTTTTTTGTCTCTTTTTCTCTCATGTGTCGCCATATTGTTTAAACTGAGTAAGCTCTATTTTACCACGTATAAAGGTTTGGTAAAATGCTTTATTATCCCTCTATATATTGTAGATACGCTAAGGTTTTGACAGTTTTGTTTTAACGTAGTTACGGAAAGAACGAATGTGTGCGCGCTGTGATTACGATATTGTTTTTTACCTGGCTTTAGATTTCGGACATTGATGCTTTTATATTTTGACCCCTGCTCGTTAATTTGGACTTTGTGAAATGTGTTTTATTATTCTTCTATAACCTTTTTTATGTACAAAGACTTTCTCAACTCACACCGTGCGACGAATTTTTTTTCGACTGAATTTTTTCGTTAATGATTTTAAATGTGTCACAACACTATTACGATCTGTCAAAAATGCCATCTTACGATGGCTCAAGTATACATACACCACATTCGTCGTATGTGATATCAGTCTGCGATATTCGATACCTGACATAGCAACAATTTTCCTTCCGTTGCCGTTATCGTTAATCTGGCACTTTTGGTAGTAATGTATTATTATTGAAAAAATAATTTTATATGTATGTTCTGAGAAAATAATTCCTGGAATTTGTCCACATTGGGATTAAAATAAATTATAGAAGTCTCACAGAGGCGAAGCTATTTACATTTTATGAAATATTTTGAAAGCAGTAGGGGAAAGTGGGGGAATACAGCCACCTTAAGGTTTAATAGCATATAACTTTGTCATAATGTTTTTTTTCGTAAACAGGGTAAAGAAAATTCAAACAATATATATTTATGAATCATTTATTTTTAAAATTGTGTCAAAAAAACGAATAGGTTAGCTTAAATTTATTATATTCCAAAAATCTGTTTAGTGGCGTCATTCCCCCACCATGTGGGGTAATTTGGCCACTGGGTTGGGGTAATGAAGCCACTATATCCTTCTACAAATAGTTCGAACAAAAATAATGTATTTGTCATGTTCATAAAGAAATAAAACAAAATCTTGAACTTAATTTGAAATTACAACCTCGAGCAGAAATCACAAATATAATTATTAGGTTTATCTTGCCCCGAACACAAAGAATGAGCCCATTTTGCACATAAAATACATCTAAACCACAATTCATTATCAATACCAAATTCCGTACAAAATATACATTGGTTTTCAATATTTTCTGGATTTATGTCATCAAGCTCGTCATCATTTAGAAAACCTTTTAGATTTGGTTCGTCTTCTCCTGATGTGCTAAAGGTTATTTTTCGTTTCATCCTCTTCGCCAACATTTTCTTAGCCTTTGATTCTTTCTGTTTTAGAGTTTTGCTTTTTTTAGTTTTTTTCTCTTTTTTCATTATTTCTTTCAAAAGCTTTGTTTTTTTTTTTTCTTCTTTTTCTTCTAGTTGTGTCTTCATTGGAGTCGCCGTTAAGATACCAGAATGCTGTTTTCTAGTATTAGTGGAAGCACTTTGAGAGACTTTCGGAATAGGAGCAATTTCTTCTATCCCAAAATAAGAACAAGACTGAATATTTTGTGCTTGGGGATCGATATTATGTAGAGTTATAGAACTGTTACCGATAAGGGTAGATGTGGATGGAATAATTGCCTGCGGAATATTTCGCTCACCAAGAACAGTCCTATTTATTGGAGATGAAATATTATCATCTTGTTCTTCTTGAACAATTATTGGCATCTGATGTTGCGCTGGAGCAAAATCTTCGCTAGAGAATTTATTGACGTCTAATGGACTAATACCACATGTAGCAAATCCTTTCGAACCCTTATCTAAGGGCGCAATTCTTGAATATGCTTTATTAAAAAGACCCGCCAAATCATATGGTGTTATCTTCTTGTGGGCAGATGATTTTAAGAACATGTCGCACTCTCTATTAAAAGCTGATTTTAATGGGCCATAGAATACCACATCCAACGGCTGCAAACGATGAGAGGTGTGGGGTGGTATTGACAGAAGTACGATGTGGTTTTCTTTGCAAAAGTTGTAAATCTAAAGTGATATGTGACTCGAGTGGTTATCTAAAACGAGCAATACTGGCCTTTCTAAATTGGGCTTGCAATAATTCCGGAAATGAACAAGCCATTTAACAAAAATTTCTTGATTTATCCAGCCGTTTTTGGAAATTTCATATAAAGCACCATCAGGGCCATCTTTTTTTAATAAGGGGTTCATTCGTTGTCTCGGAAAAATGAACATTGGAGGTATGAATTCTCCGGCTGCATTAAAAGCACAAGTAACCGTGATAGTTTTTCCTCGTTCCCAACTTGTTACCGCTCCAATTTGTTTTTGCCCCTTACGACCTAATATTTTTGACGGTTTTTGCACGGTTGAAATGCCGGTTTCATCGACATTGTAAATCCTGTTCTTAGGAAAGCTGTATATTTCCATTAGTGATTCCAAATTATTGAAGAATATTTTCACTTCCACAAGGCCTGTATTCTGTTTATACTAGTAGCCTCTGGTGATCTCAATGTTACTGTTGGGTTTCTACGCAAAAACCCATAATACCAGTCCATTCCTGCCTCACGCTTATTTTTATTAAATTTGTTGGCAATGCCATTTTTTTCAGCGAATTCATAAGTAACTCTTCTCAATTCCCCAGGTGTTAGACCAAAAAACATTTTTGACAAAGATATAATATGATCGGCGATCCCTTTTTCTTGTTGAGAGGTAAAAATCGGATTTCGGCCAAGATGTCCTTTTTCAATATTCCCAGTTTTAATACGAGAACGAAGTGTTGTCCTCGGAATTTTGAAAGTAGCTGCAGCCTTTTTTGCCGACATAGTTCCATCATTAACAGCTGCTACCGCATCTTTTGTTGTGATTCCATCCATGAACACTTGCTTGTAACTCTTTTGTAAGTTCGTGGCATCTAAAAAAATAACAATAAATGGTTTTCGGGCGAAAATAAATTTAATTTTAAAAAAATGGGGTAATCGCGCCATTGGCACAATTACCCCACAGTGTGTGGCTTCTTTACCCCATATCTAGAACAACATAAATATTTTCAATTTATCTAACCTTAAAATAGTTTTGAGAACAACAAATACTATCAAATATACCTTAATAACTGATAAATCGATTAAGCATTTAGTAATTAGGATAGTTTTAAATACCAGTTAACTACTCAACGTTTTGTATCACCCGAATATTAGATGATAATTGACAAATTTCAATGATTTCACAACCAGCAACAAAATACACGTCCGACTTGTCACAAAGCGTTCGAGCGACTAACTTCACGTCGCTGCTCGCACTGTCGCATGCGTTAGCGACATCTTGTAATGAGTTGGAACGAGTTAGATGGGGTGGCTGCATTACCTGAGGTGGCTGTATTCCCCCACTT
>JADDOH010023372.1:0-56584 GCA_016648135.1 Agrypnia vestita
TTCTTTCAAAAGCTTTGTTTTTTTCTTTTCTTCTTTTTCTTCTAGTTGTGTCTTCATTGGAGTCGCCGTTAAGATACCAGAATGATGTTTTCTAGTATTAGTGGAAGCACTTTGAGAGACTTTCGGAATAGGAGCAATTTCTTCTATCCCAAAATAAGAACAAGACTGAATATTTTGTGCTTGGGGATCGATATTATGTAGAGTTATAGAACTGTTACCGATAAGGGTAGATGTGGATGGAATAATTGCCTGCGGAATATTTCGCTCACCAAGAACAGTCCTATTTATTGGAGATGAAATATTATCATCTTGTTCTTCTTGAACAATTATTGGCATCTGATGTTGCGCTGGAGCAAAATCTTCGCTAGAGAATTTATTGACGTCTAATGGACTAATACCACATGTAGCAAATCCTTTCGAACCCTTATCTAAGGGCGCAATTCTTGAATATGCTTTATTAAAAAGACCCGCCAAATCATATGGTGTTATCTTCTTGTGGGCAGATGATTTTAAGAACATGTCGCACTCTCTATTAAAAGCTGATTTTAATGGGCCATAGAATACCACATCCAACGGCTGCAAACGATGAGAGGTGTGGGGTGGTATTGACAGAAGTACGATGTGGTTTTCTTTGCAAAAGTTGTAAATCTCAAGTGATATGTGACTCGAGTGGTTATCTAAAACGAGCAATACTGGCCTTTCTAAATTGGGCTTGACAAAAATTTCTTGATTTATCCAGCCGTTTTTGGAAATTTCATACAAAGCACCATCAGGGCCATCTTTTTTTAATAAGGGGTTCATTCGTTGTCTCGGAAAAATGAACATTGGAGGTATGAATTCTCCGGCTGCATTAAAAGCACAAGTAACCGTGATAGTTTTTCCTCGTTCCCAACTTGTTACCGCTCCAATTTGTTTTTGCCCCTTACGACCTAATATTTTTGACGGTTTTTGCACGATTGAAATGCCGGTTTCATCGACATTGTAAATCCTGTTCTTAGGAAAGCTGTATATTTCCATTAGTGATTCCAAATTATTGAAGAATATTTTCACTTCCGTTTCGTTGAAGGCCTGTATTCTGTTTATACTAGTAGCCTCTGGTGATCTCAATGTTACTGTTGGGTTTCTACGCAAAAACCCATAATACCAGTCCATTCCTGCCTCACGCTTATTTTTATTAAATTTGTTGGCAATGCCATTTTTTTCAGCGAATTCAAAAGTAACTCTTCTCAATTCCCCAGGTGTTAGACCAAAAAACATTTTTGACAAAGATCCCTTTTTCTTGTTGAGAGGTAAAAATCGGATTTCGGCCAAGATGTCCTTTTTCAATATTCCCAGTTTTAATACGAGAACGAAGTGCTGTCCTCGGAATTTTGAAAGTAGCTGCAGCCTTTTTTGCCGACATAGTTCCATCATTAACAGCTGCTACCGCATCTTTTAGTTGTGATTCCATCCATGAACACTTGCTTGTAACTCTTTTGTAAGTTCGTGGCATCTAAAAAAATAACAATAAATGGTTTTCGGGCGAAAATAAATTTATTTAAAAAAAATGGGGTAATCGCGCCATTGGCACAATTACCCCACAGTGTGTGGCTTCTTTACCCCATATCTAGAACAACATAAATATTTTCAATTTATCTAACCTTAAAATAGTTTTGAGAACAACAAATACTATCAAATATACCTTAATAACTGATAAATCGATTAAGCATTTAGTAATTTGGATAGTTTTAAATACCAGTTAACTACTCACCGTTTTGTATCACCCGAATATTAGATGATAATTGACAAATTTCAATGATTTCACAACCGGCAACAAAATACACGTCCGACTTGTCACAAAGCGTTCGAGCGACTAACTTCACGTCGCTGCTCGCACTGTCGCATGCGTTAGCGACATCTTGTAATGAGTTGGAACGAGTTAGATGGGGTGGCTGCATTACCTGAGGTGGCTGTATTCCCCCACTTTCCCCTAATATCCAAAAACAATTAAATATTTTGAATGCAGTCACCGGAGATAGTAATAAATTAGTACATTTAGAATGTACTGAATTCTAGATTTTATGTATCCAAAATCGTGTTTCCTATAAATTTATAGGCTACGTTTCCTATAAAATCTCGAATTCAGTACTTTCTAAATTAGTACCTAATCCTCGATGACTGTATTATTATTTATTTTTTTGATATTGCTGCTTTTGCTTTTGTACCCCTCATATCTTGATTTTAAAAACTAATTGAAAAGATGTGATTTATCACACAACATTGAATGACTTAATTGATTTTACACACACAAATTATCTCGGGGCTAGTAACAAAAACTTTGAGGTAGACTTCTTCATTCAATTTTAAATAGAAAATATTCATTACTCTTCGGGTGAAATGTCGCGGTTAAGGAAATAAGCGAAATCAAAATTTTCATTTTCTATCAATATTTATGGCTTATTTTCTGTATCATAAAAAATTAACGGCCACAGTCCTTCCTACTAAGAGTAATCACAGTAGGTATGTGCGAATATCAATAGAATCAAAGGCGTGGGGCGGATATTAGCAATTTGGTGTGTGTTAAACCAAGTAAACAAAACTAATCGAATAGAATTGTGAGGAGAGAGTCTGACGTAGTGATGTGAATGTACCTACAACTTATTTATTGCAAGCGATCGACGAAGTTTGATAAAAGCGACACACGCTGTAGATTTTATTGTATTCGCATACACTATGATCGCTCTTAGGCCCGGTTGTTTCAAGTTCGATCAAAGTAAGCGGTCGATAAAAGCATAGAATTTTACCAAAACGGATCGTCTGATTGGTGGAGAACTTAAAAATCTATGCTTTAAAAGAACGCTTACTTTAATCCAACTTGAAACAACCGGCCCTTAGTAGGTACTGTGGCCGTTAAAAAAATTATCCTTTAGTCTCCGTCACATCAAATCTTATAATCAAATCATATAATTAATTCAAATTACGTCGAAGACATGTTTTTTCGGAATGCTAGTAATCTCAAAACTCAATAGTCACTTTTAAAATAATACAAGCCGATGACGATATCACCGACATGTACTACGTCCGATAAAATAATGCGTCGGCATTTTTTTATTATTAAATGAACTAATTTTGTAAAAATAATGAATGATTATTCTATTGTCATCCGGACTGCGTCTCTTTACCAAATTTCAAATTCATAATTGTTGGTCAGGAAGTGGGTCAAATATTGATTACAATATTTGTCCCTGACAAATAAGTGAATCTAAATAAAAGTGTTTAATTTTTTTTGATGGTGATTCACTTTTTATATAGGTACCTACCAGGCGCGGTCGCTTCATACATGCTTTGGATGCTCCGCTTCCCTTGTGTTCTAGAGTCAAAAAGCTTTGGACTTTTTGTTTCTAGCCGAATACAGCACTCCAGAAAATAAATTAGTCCAGTATTTTAGAAAACAGTCGTAAGTCGTAATACACATTACGACAAGGCGCGTACAGTACGGAGCGACTCGAAATACATATACATTCTCAACATTGAACATCTACGAATCAAGTAAACACAGCCACCAGTAGTGATGGAATCTGTAACGAATTCCGCATCCACACAGAGTTCAAAAATCCGATTTTCGCGCATGCGCATTCATTTCTGCTTGTCGAGATCTTCGGATAGTGGATACGGACTTGAAAACAGCATCCAACGGAGTCACCCGAGGACAGCCGGACGTAGCCGAGCAGCCACGGCTGAAGGGCCGAGACATATTACGGAACGAGATGATTGTTTTGAGGATTTTGTTTGTGTGACGTATATAATAGGTGGAAATGGTGAATTTGAGTACTTGAAACCGAATTATTGAAACATTAAGTGTCGTTCAATTATCTGTTTAAATAATCATTTAAATAAAATATGAATAACAACGTGTTCTAACACTGTAAACGAAAGAATTGAATTGTGTTAATGCATAATTGAATCGTAAATGCGTAAAAGTTTTGTATTTCGATATTTGCGAAAAAAAACATATTCTAGATACTCCGAAGGATAACCGATTCCAATTTCGAACACAACGCCAGGAAATAAATCATTTCTAAGATGTTATTATACGATATTAAAATTATTATACGATGAACATATCGATTCTATTATAAATAAGGCTTATAGGGCTTTAGGTTTTATCATGAGAATGTCTAAAGATTTTAAGTGTGTAAAGACATTGAAAGTACTTTACTGCACTTTTGTCAGAAGCAAACTCGAGTATGCAACGCAAGTATGGAACCCCCAGTATATGATCTATGTAAATCGCTTGGAACAAATTCAAAAAAAATTTATTCGCTTTCTCAACTTTAAATTCAATTGCGTTTCTGACGATTATGACAGTTCATGCAAAAAATATCACATCCTACCGTTATACAAACGTCGCGAAATAGGTGATTTGATGTACCTACTAAAAATTGTATCAGGCAACGTCGACTGTCCTGAACTATTAAATAGACTAAAATTCCATGTTCCCTGTAGATCTCGTAGACACAACCCAGTCTTTCACATTGATTTTACCTCATCCAACTATCGTCGTAATTCATATTTCTTGAGGGTATGCGATGCATTCAATAAACTGATGAGATTATTGGATATTGATCTGTTCGAGTGCAGCCACACAAGATTAAGAAAAATTTTGAGTGCTGAATTTTTTTCTACGTAATAATTAAGTTTCTTTGTCTTTTGTTTAAATTTTTTATTCTTTCTTTCTATATAATTTTTAATATGCCTTAGTCATTCATAAATATTTATCATTACTGACATATTTCTAAATGTGGAGACCTGTAATTGGCCATCTATATTGTATCAATGTTTTCTATGCTTTTTTTTTGTGCTGTTGGTCTTCCATAAACATTAAATAAATAAATAAATAAATGTTTTCTTGGATTTGTGGTTGTACTAGATTATCCAAATTATTTACAACCGAAGCACACTAGGCGAAAACAGACTTTATATTGAGAAAACACTCCTGCTGTTTTTAAAAGAGAATACAAAATTTCACAACGATTTTATAAAGAAAGAGTGTCGAATCGAGCTTAAGTTTAAATAAATGAAAACTCGGGTATGTAATGGATTTTTTAATATAGGTACGAATGGCGCATGTAATTGAATAGAAAATTGTTGAAGCGTAGCTTAAAGGAATTAAAAAGCTTATTTGACAAACTATTTTTGTTACTAGTTGCATGAGCTAATCTATATTTGATGGTAGGTATAAACTTAGTATCCAGCATCCCTTCTATCAAAAGTCACCGACCGCCACTGGTACCTACATTGATAATACAGTGGTGGGTTTAATGTCACACAATTCAGTATCACAATTGAAACATATTTCCGGTATACAGTGTTTATTTTACTTTATTTGTTTATTTCTATTTTATTTAAATATAAAATTTTGGTTGGACTGTGTCAGTCTCACTAGAAATATCTGTGTTGAGACAAGCGTACAATATTATAGTGTTACAGTGACCAAACTACCTCAATGATAATGAGACGAGTAGGAGATAGATGGGACAAACTATGTTTTAGTCAAGTTTCTAAATATTTGTATGAAATAATAAATATAAAGATAAACTTATGTCGAGCAATATACATTTTAAATAACGTGGAAAACAAATGCAAAAAAATTTTAATGTTTCAATAATCATTTTAAAAAATCTCTAAACTTGATAATCTTCAAATTTTATTTTAGGTATATAGTGATTTTTTTCCTTAACAAAGACAATTAATTTATTTTATTTATTTATTAATAAACATTTATATAAATGGAATGTAAAAGAAAATTGAAATTAATTATTTAAATAATTTTATATAGGTACCTTAAAAATAGAATACTCACAATAAGCTGGATGGATAGAACAGAGTGTTAGTTAACTTACTAAAAACCACTACCAGATTTAAGGTCTACCGGTTTCGAGACGTACCTAGCCGTCTCTTCGTCAGGACCAACAGTTTGTAGTGTTGTGAACATAGTAGTGTAGTGTTGGTCCTGACGAAGAGACGGGTACGTCTCGAAACCGGTAGACCTTAAATCTGTTAGTGGTTTTTAGTAAGTTAACTAACATTCTGTTATAATGTCTAACCGCAAAGTTAATGCTTTAACTATATAATAATATGGTTGGATAGAGTTAAGAATGAAGACGTTCTGCTTCGGATGAATACGGAAAAAGTAGAGATAGCTATTCCGGGCCGCAATAAATAAATTTCTTATAGCCAATATGATTGCCAACATCCTTTGAACAGATAGGACACAAGAAGAAGAAGAAGAAAAAATAATTTATAAAATCGCCCAACGAATTGTTTGAATTTTGAATTTACCTTAAAACTATTTTTATCCGAGCGCCCGCCCCTTCTGTTTATAATTAAATCCCGAGTACGCCACTGGCTCCTGTCATCTCTAATTTGTTGTTGAAGGGCGGTCTCTACAGCGGGCTCAGTTAGCGTTCCAAAATAATTTGAAGCCGAGAAACCATATTTCGCGGGATATAAAATGGATTACATAATGCCTACGTCAGTGGCGTACATTAATATATTAATAACTGCGTTAAATTCTTCGTGTCGTCCAAAACCGCGCGTCTAAATTTAAAATTCTTCGCTAACGCGAAATCGAGATCATTGTATTATAATTTATCTTGTCATACGCGTAAACCGTGGTATGTAGTCAGGGCCGTTTCTAGGTGTTTTATCGCCCTAGAGGAGAATTGAAAAATGCCGTCTCCTTCATTTTCACTGTCATACAGGCCAAAAGAATTAATGAATTATAAATTAAATAATTTTTCAAAATTAAACAATAAGACATATCAAACATTGGATAAAACAAAACACTATTCACGATATTTTATTTCGTTTTTAAATTCCCCTTAAAGGTAGGTACTGATGAACATGCTTATTAGTGGCACGTGAGCGTGCGCAGTTCTTTAGCCTTTGCTTATTAGTGGCATGTGTGTACGCACATTTCTAGTAATAAGCCTGCTAATGTCATTCACCATGAGAAGGGGTATCTTTTGAGTATGTGTGAACAGGCTTGCTTATTATGAGCATGCTTATGTCATTCGCGGCTAGTATCGATTATCAATGCGATCTTCTTAGTCCGCGACAGATGAAACAAATATGGCGCGTTGGGGAGATGGTAAAACATTACTTTTCGTGACTTATTATAGGAATTACGAATGTCTGTGGAATAGTCACCGCTATGTAAAAATAGTATAGCAAGAAATAATGTTTATGAAACTTTATTAAAAGACATGAATGATTCAAATCTTACAATAAAAATTATAAAAACTAAAATCAAAAATATTTTGATTTTTGGTTCACTTGAATTTTTTTTTCAATTTTGAACTAGATTTCCTCTCTATTCTATGACAAGAGAATGCCACTAATAAGCATGTGTATTTGATTGTTAGCTTTGAGCATGCTTATTTATGAGCATGCTCAAAGCTAACAATCAAACCCTGCTTTTAGTAGGGGACCCTAAAAATATTTAGAATTATGCGGAACCCCGTTAATTCGTAATTCTAGGTGCAAAAAAAATCGCGGTACGATTGCGAAATTCGCTAAATATCGTAAAACTCATGAAAAAAGCAATACATTTTGTGAAAAACGTTTGTAGTTTTACATAGTTCAAGAAGCCATTTTGAAAACGCAATGTTTATCGTGCTAATACAGAGATCGCGGCATTCCTAGTACTAAAGTACCCGATATTGACATATTTGTTGCTCTCACTTTCGAAAAAATCGAAAAAAAAATTTTTGTCAAACTTAAAAAAAAAATTGATTTATGTGACCAAAAACGTATTTATTTATGGCACAAGGGGCAACAAATTATTTCGAATAACAATTTATCGGGGTTTTTGAATTATCAGGGTTAGAAATGAACATTCTGAGACTAGCGGGTTTTAAAAATTTCGAATTATGGCAAATTTCGAATTAACTGTATTGCTATTTTTTAATTCTTTAAAAGGATTTTGCTATGTTCTTCGCTATGTTATGCTATGTTCGGAATGCTATTTGTAAAACCAATTCCTCACGTTAGTAACTTTCGTTTTCTAATATTTGCGTAATGTTTACGAGGCATTTGAGACATAATTTATATAAAATCGCGGGACAACGGCCTCTCGGTGCTGACTGACCGATGTCCGGTCAACGTCTGAAGGAATATTTTTGTTCACTTTTTATGGGCTCTTTTATTGAATTATTTAAAATTTTTGGGCATAAGGTGTATATTTTTCAAATATTTTTTTATTAATGACAATGAAATTATCTTAATACCAAGGTAAAACTTAATCAAAAAATTCAATCTTTTTATGGTTTAGATGCTGCAATATAAGAGAAACGGAACGTGAATATTTACATTTTTGTAAACATTTACAATTTGACCAAGATTCTACTAGATTTGTCGTCATTTTATAAGAAACCGTAATATTTTTACGTCTCATCACTCACAGACGTCCCGCCGACGGATGCTGTGCAAGCACAATGACGTAACCGTATCGCATAGAATATTCCAGATTGTCCATGGAAAAACTTTTTTTTCTACATATTCCTTTTATTTCTCTTATAAGAAATAAAAGGAATATCAACTCAATATCATTGTGTAAAATATTGGACTACATATCGATAAAGTAACTTATATCGAATATAAAAAATTAATTCGCTTCATTAAAGTAAAATAAAATAATTAAACCTTGTCAAAGCAATCGGAGAATCTTAAATATAAAAATGATGAATTTGACCTGTGTACAAATGTATGCCAAGGTCTATGTAATGTCATACGACTCCGAAATGTTATCTAAATAAACACCCTGAATTAATTTCGTCAAAATTTTTTAATCACCAAAGACAACGATGGCGTAAGAACAATAATAAAAATAATTTTAAACATTCTTATTTTTTCCATTCTACTTTATCTATTAATTAATTAATATTTAATATAGGATAATTTTTGCATTGATATCTACAAAAATAAACCAATTTATCCCCAGATAAACATGTTTTCTTACATTTATATCGTATTTTGATAAATATGTTTATCTAGCAACCATCAAATATTTTTATAATCCAGTCTGTAATGTTGTTAAATTAATGCAAACAAATTACTCATAAATAGTTCAACAAAAATAGCGACATCTATTTGTTCCAGAAGAAGAAAAGTTCTAGAAGTTTCTCAGAGTCGAGCACTTATAATGAAGTTCCACAAACGCGCTACAGATGGCGGTAATACCATTATTTTGCTGCTGGCTATGAAATAAATAAGTGTAATGTGTACATACACACAAACAAACACGTGTTTTCAACTCACACAGTCAAGTGATAATTGAGTATATGTACACGAACCAGATTGGGATCACACCACCGCTCTATACTGGTTTTTATTGTTCCTTCATACTTGCTTATATAAGCCCACTTGTTTATACATTCATATACTCGTATAAAAATATTCCGCTGGTGTTACAGTACGCTTCTCGTAGCGGTTCTCAGTCTCGATAGGTTTTCTGCTTTCAACGTGTATTTCATATAAGGTATGCTAATAACTTTACTACAGATCCCCGCACGCAATCAATATTATAGATCAGTAATATTGAAGGCCTTTGATGATCAATAAAGCGGGGCAGAAGCCCTTCTCAATATTATTATTATACGGTAAGTATTTGGGTGAGGTATTGACTCTTTTACGTAAGATGGAGTGACAATGTCCTCAAATGACTGGAGGAAGACTCTTGAGGAGGCCAAGACACACCGGGGGTTGTAGTGCCAAGAGTGATGATGATGATGATTTACTCTTTTAAAGTGAGTATGTTTTCTCACCGCTTTGTACTGTACCTACTCTTTCATAGTGGTCGTAAATATTGTCAATCGGTGATTTATCTAGGTTCATTTAAAAGAAAAAATTAAATGTATCTGTAAAATGATACTACAAATGTAAATTAGATTTTACAACGTTTGATTAAAATATTTTAGCTTAAATTAACATATTTTATTTTAAATGAACTAATAATGTAGGTATTGGCACTATTTAACTAACCACTTTTCTTAATGAATTAAAAAATCCTTTATTCCCATTGACGTGTTATAATAATAGGTCCTTACATATGAAATTGGCGTTTAGTATGGGAGGAACATAAAGCCGATTTTTTTTTATTATAATATATTTATTTAATCAAAGTATGTACCATTGCTATCTATGCACTTTTGACATCTCATAGGTAGTTCATCGATCCCTTTACTAAAAAAACCATTCGGACGGGAATCAATAAAATCTTTGAAGGCGGTTTGGACTGCCCCATCGGAGTTGAATTTTTTCCTTTGCAAGAAGTTATCCAAATTTCGAAAAAAATGGTAATCTGTTGGGGCAAGGTCCGGAGAGTACGGTGGATGTCTTAGACATTCCAATTGAAGCTCCTCTAATTTGGTAGCCGTCTGTTGTGCAGTGTGTGGTCTAGCGTTATCATGAAGCAGCAGTGGCCTAGAGCGATTAACTAGCCTCGGTTGTTTAGCAGCTAGCTTTTCCATCATGGTTTGCAGTTGCTGACAATAGACATCTGCCGTAATCGTCTGGCCAGATTTAAGAAAGCTGTAGTAAACGACACCAGCACTAGTCTACCAAACGCTCACAAGTAACTTTTTTGGAGTCAATTTTCGCTTGGGGCATGGTTTGGCTGGTTCGGCAGGGTTCAGCCATTGCGATGAGCGCTTCCGATTATCGTACAGGATCCACTTTTCATCACAGGTAATGATTCGATTTAAATCCCTTCATTATTGTGCCGGTTGAGTAATGCAACGCAGCAGTCAACGCGCGTTTGTTGATTTGCTTCACTCAATTCGTGAGGTACCCACCTTTCAAGCTTTTCACCTTACCAATTTGCTTCAAGTGGATTAAAACAGTTTTATCACTAACACCGCAGCCTGCAGCTAACTCGGATGTGGTTTGCGATGGATCCGCTTCCACAATAGCCTTCAATTCTTCATTATCAACTTTGGTCTCCGGCCTTCCACGGGGCTTGTTCTGCAGGTCGAAATTTCCAGAACGAAAACGTTGGGACCAAAAACGCACTATGTTTTCTTTTGCGGCACCGTCGCCATACACATCATTAATCCTTCGAGCCGTTTCTGCAGCACTGGTGCCACGGTGGAACTCGTACTCGTAAATAACGCGATATTTCAAGTTTTTCATTTTGTAAACTGAGTGACGTAAAGAAAAAAACAATTGAGGAAAAAACAAATGAATTATAATTTTCAAAATACAAATACATGAGTAAATAGCTGTATAAATTTGGATTTGGAATTCCTAACCAAAGAGAAGATATTTGAGATCAAATTTGTCAGTACGGCAAAACGCCAATTTCGTATGTAAGGACCTAATATATCGTTGTTTATCCCAGTGTATATAACAAGAACACATAAATAAAATTATTCATTTCGAACTGCATTTTTTGAAATGTCATCAAAAACGTTTTTTCTATATTGTAGTGTCGGTAACGGCTTAGCTTATCTACAATCCGAGAAAAAATACTCCAGATACCTAGGTACATCTCCTAACCACTTTTTCATCTATCCTATGGTGTATAAGTGTAAAGTTATCAAAACTTGATGTATGATGAGATGAGAAAAATAGATTTATTGTCAAAAATGTTGTGGCAAAATCCGAGTAGGTATTCTTCATAGTCGAAGTATTACTTTTTCGCTTATGGATATATACACTATATATCAGTTAATCGTCAGAAAAATTTGTGATATTCTATATAATACTTTACATTTCGACCCTACAATGTCGAAAAATTTTATTAAAATTTTTTTGATGACACTGGATGTTCTTAATACTATGGAATCAATGAACGTTGCATTATGTAATGTGATCACTAAAATCAGCTAATACAGGTCATAAGCTCTGTGGTCACCCTATAAAGACTCCCATAAATGTTTCCCGTATAAATAGCTTCGTCTCTGTGAGACTTCTATAATTTATCTTAAATAAAAATGATTTTGATGAAAGACGTCAAAAATCGTGCGAAGTGTCGCCGCTGTAAAAATTACGAAAATGGGTTGTTTCATTGGTGGAAAAGGCACAATTCTATGCTTCAATAGAAAGATTACTATAAACCAAGTTGACGCTTTATGGAAGTCAATGAAGCATGCGTGTACACACTTGCATTCACATATCTACCTACATATTAAATGTTAAATATTGAAAATTTAATCGGATCGCATGATTGCCGAGTTCAGGCGCGAGGCTAGTTAATAAATTCGACCGACGTTCTTCATCGCAGATGGCAAAACTCGTTCGAGACTCGATGTCTCGATGACACAAATCAAGCGTACACACATAGTACACACATAGTTGGCGCGCGCCCGTGTGGGTGAGTGGGTAGGTACCTACTCGCCGCTCGCGCGATGTGCCGGACGCTGCTAGCGAGCCAAGCGCTGTCACAAATTTAATATGTTTACCATATAGATAAATGTTTTTTCATCAAATTAAACCGTGTTTTGCATATTAAGCCGGGCCGCGCACCGAGACGCCGCCGCGCCGCACTCGCAAATTGTCCATCAAGATGTATGGTGCGCAGGACGTCGTCAGCTGATATTTTTGCCTGTGAATTAATAGCCTTCTGTCGTCACGCAAAATGTTAGACTTTTGATAGTAATCTACGCGTTCGTAGGTGTGTGCGAGTGTGCAACACTGCTAAGCACTTGCGCAAGTACGTACAATTGAGGGCCCGGGGCAAGATGGCCGCGTGAGTAGAGATCTGTACGTGCACACTTCGGGAGATTTATACAATGCTCTTATACCCGAGAGCACATTGTTGATTTGGCATTAGTTTTAGAAACGTCATCGACCTAGGTATCTACAAACACTGCTACAGTCGCGCTGTGGAAGATTGCATCAGTCTTTTGCAGAACACGGGAGCTTGGGAAAGCACAGAAGTCTCTGCTGAATTCAAAGCCAATTGGGGGAAGAGGCTTAGGAAGGGCAAAACTGAGGTGGAGCGACAATGTCTTCAATGATGATCTCAGACATTCACGACATGAGAGAAATGGCTTGTATTTGGGATCAGTGGAGGAGAATTCTTAAGGAGGACAATGGTTGTAGACCTTTAGTAATGATAGTTTTTTAGGGGTATAGGACGTACTCTTTCGCTATCCAGATCGGAATTGTTTTAATGCCAATTATTATCGTCATAATTATCGCTATTCTAGAAGTCTCAGGGGCCGAAGAAGAAGAAAGAAGGGGCCGGAGGAGAATTCTTGAGGAGGGTGTGTGTCGTAGACTAATAGTGATGAGAGTGAAATGGGGTCCCTTACAGTGGCTTTTCTACTTTGGGGAATAGCCAAAAATCACACGGAGTCTTGTCGGGAGAGTAGGTTGTGGTCGGCGTGAATCGCGATCGAAGATGCGAAGAATGGAGATTCCAAACGGAGTTCCTTCTGCTCCGTTGCTTCTTTAGGCAAGAATTTTGCGGACGCCCTCTTCAGGCCTAAATCTTCAAAAATCAATCAGAAAGGAATGTGCCGATCTAATGCTTACCCCCACCTCTTTCGCGAGTTCTCTGACTATGACACGACGTTCCTGCACGACCATCAAAGGACATCTCCCTGGACGAAAAATAAAGGTTCATTATTATTTGAACGTATTACGTAACTGAATAACCCGGGAAAAAATTATGGTGGCGAGGAAAAAAGCCCAAACCAAAATCAAGATCAACAAAACTATTTACATTCAAATACAATCTCTTCGTGCATTTTATAAAATCTAATTTTTCGAAATATTTTTCTCATTGAAAAATATAGAAAAAACAAAATGGCGTCTTATTTTTTGACAGTTAAATGGAAATTTGAAGGCATCATAACCGATGATGGAAACGACATAGCGGGCTGAAAATAATTGCGTGGACCTAGAAATTCCAAGCGGAATAAGCTGTGAAAATATTACGATGCCAGAGCGGACTGTTAAGATTTCCCGCTTTATAATTAAGATAACACGCGAATGATGCCATATTTGAATATAGCGTTCCGACACCGGTTGTTTGATCAGTAGTAAAAATTAAGAAACAAGCAATAAAAAAAAAGGAATTTAAGGTCAAACGCTTTATAAATTTGTTTCGAATAATAAGATTAATTTTTACAACATAAGAATACTTCAGTTTTAATTGGGTTACAAAAATATCGCAAAAATAGACAATCGTTGGAATATTTTTTTTTTGTTAAAAATATTTAACTTAACTAGAAATATCATAATAGCATTTTTTGTGTTTGTATTACTTTATTTTCGGAATATAGGAAATATTTAAGTTAATTCTTTGGGCGAAATGAACAACCGAATAAGTCGATAAAATCGAGTTTTGAGTTAAGTTTGCAGAGTTGTTCCTTAGATACATATCTAGCAAGGACAAATTAGATGAGTCAGAAAATAAAATAAAATGCAACTATTTTTTGATTTTTTGAAAAAGTACAAATGACATGATTAATTATTTGAAAATTTTGGTAAGAAACAACGACATTAGTCAACTTGGTTCAACGTTCTCGCGCAAAAAAACAAAACTACTGGTGAAAAAATTAGATAAAAAAAACAAAAACTTTATGAGATATTTCGTAAACAAACAAATGACCAAATTTTGGTTTGGCTTTTCTGAAAACCTGCATTTTTTTACTCATTCGGTTGTTCCTTTCGCTCACAAAATTATATATAGGTTTCCAAAAACCAAGCATGTTGGAAACAATTGAATATTGCATAGTCATAGGAAATACACAAATGCACAAAAATTCCAGAACTCTGGCTAGTTTAGATTTTGATAAGACAAGTAAACAGATATGTGAAGCTAATAACAGCATGTAATATACTCGTTGTATATATTTTTACATGTTGTTACAAAACGTGTTGTTTGATTGTTAGAAAACGTTTTAAACTTCAATATCACTGCTGATCAAACACCCGGCTTTTAAATGAATAGAAAAGAAATTTAAACAAATTTAAAAACCCTGCGTGAACTCGATGTGTACAGATGTAGACATGACACCTCTCTCCCCCCAGTTTTGGATCTCTAAGGTAGATATGTTTTTGAGAGCATTGTCGCTCCGTCTTAGTTTTGCCCTTCCTAAGCCTCTTCCCCCAATTGGCTATGAATTCAGCAGAGACTTCTGTGCTTTTGTTTCCTCATTCAATTTGATCAATTTTATGACGCTTAGTTCTACGGAATGGAAGCATGGACACTTGCCGAAGAACTGATAAGGCGACTTGAGGCATTCGAGATGTGGATCCACAGAAGAATTCTCGAAATTAGCTGGATGGACAGAGTTACGGATGAAGAGTTATGGCCCGGATGAATAAAGAAAAATAAGTTATTAAAACAATAAAAATCCGAAAACTTAATATCTAGGACATGTGATGAGACATCCAGAGAAATACGAGATCTTGCATCTCATAATGCAGGGAAAGATTGCCGGAAGTCGGGGCCCTGGAAGAAGGAAGACTTCATGGCTGAAAAACTTGAGACAGTGATTTGGCCAGTCAACTGTGGAGCAATTCCGGGCCGCAGTAAACAAAGTCCGCATAGCCAACACGATAGCCAATGTCCGTTAAACGGACAGGGCACGAGAAGAAGAAGTTCTAAAGAAAATAAAGAGCTCGTTGTTGTAGCGCCTGCGCTAAAGTCCATGGCTTATAATGCCTATATATTACATATAAACACTAAGACTATCTATCAGGGTCCTTAACCACCTAATAATGGTCTGTATGTTAAAAATGATCTCTAAAAATATGTATTTGGGTATATTAGGAGATGCTGTGTGTCTATACACAGCATTTAAGGTTATCAACCTTAACCTTCAACATCAAGAAACGATTTGAGGGAGGTTTGGAATCATTATTCTTAATAGTTTTGTTATTGTATTTTATCTTATATTGTGATTTATGTCCTTCGTAAACGGATGTGAATCGAAACAGGACTTCATATCATTTTTATAGGCTCGTTTATCCCGTCACGTAAAAAATTCCATTAGACTGATTTCCTTAAAATAATGGTTACAAGCGCTTCAGTGACCCTTGGTCATCAGATCGTATCTGAAGTTCAAAGAAGAAAGAAAGTCCGCTTTTTGTTTCGATACATCTCCGTGAACGACGCTTTACTTTACACCAACACTCGACTCGAAACCGAGTCTGTCACCGGTTAAAATACCATCACTAGAAGACACATGACGACAACTGTAAATTTGCGGCTGTGGCGCGTCGCGTGCGCGGCTGCCGTGCGCAGCCTGCAGTCTCGTTAAGAGTCCAAGAGCGTTATAGACGTCAGAGGAGTTATATCAAGAATAATAAAGTTGTTTTCGTAAACGCGCGCACGCACACAAGCGCGCGGGCGCGTGTTTACCAAAACTCAGCAACAACATTGATGAAATTTTCAAACCTATTGCCACATTTTTCTCAAGACATAATATTTAAATGCGCACAATATTTACAGAGTGTTATTTTAATCTGATTGGGGCCAGAATATCCGATTGTTTGATTTTGCAGAACACATTGTTTTATTATTTGACTAAATCTCAGTTCCTACAGAGTCTTATCATAATTTGAGGGGTGTAGTAAGAAAACCGTCACTGTTTTTTGTATGTGCGTGACACACGACACACACAAAAAATACAGTGTGATCGTGTGATAATATTGAGATTAACATATAGTCAAATCCTGCCTATTCTCAGGTTAAGGTTGTTATAAAAAGAAATTCTCTCCCATCCCACAAAGGTATATATATGTTCAGATTAATTCATAAGAGTGCCTATCGTCGTACGGTGAGGCAGATACTAGAAACTCGTCACACTCCCTGACAATGTGCATTAGATATATACATTATACGTATTACTTAGTATCACCGGGTCACTTATTTGTGTCTGTTAAATTAATTCATCTTTGTTATTAATTATCTTATCTGTGTCGTCCTATAATTGTGGAAGAAATATAACTACTATTTTGTATAATTTTTTTAGCGAGTATTCTTCTTAATCACTAACAAATAACGACCAAATAAATTAATTAATAAAATAGACGTACTAAATATCATTGGGTAATTTAGCAGTCACTCTCGATGCAACATTTTTATTTAAACTTTGTACCACACACAACATTTGAGTTATTTTTCTATTCTATAATTTAGAGAGGAGCGGTTTCTCTCGTCATGAGGTGTACCTAATTAATAACACATACATACGCACTTAATAATGTATGCGTAAACATTTTAAGAGAAATGTCAAGACATCTGTCTAATGTCATCGTCTACGGGCGCGCGGTGAATACATTGAACCATGACTTATACGGAAACGTATATTTTGAAAAAAATAGCTTTATATTACAGTTATCACATTCTTCAGATTTTAATTTATCATAATATTCTGGTAGATAAATATTTAATATTAATATATTTATCAAAATACATGTTTACGTAAAAGTCACGCTTGAATGTACTCGCTGCACGCGCCTGTAATATTTCTATTATTATAGCGGAAATAAAAGCTTTAATATAATATTTGGTAATTTTGTATGAAGAAATTAGGAATAATAATAAATCAGAAATCAGTTTATTTCGTATGCTTATCCTCATGTTTCTTCACTGACGTGGTTTATCGATAACTGCACGTTGCCAATTGCCGCTGTCAGGATCATTCTCCAATATTGGGTTCACCTGGTCCCTTCTCTCGTCGTATCGTCTAATAATTTTACTAAGAAACTCTCAGAAGTCGCTATTGAGATGGAATATACTTATCCTGAGGCTTTCCTAGTGATATATGTCAAGAAACTTCTTTAAAAACTCCGTCAATCGTCAATCTTCGCGGGCGAAATAAACATGACATGTATACGAAATACGAGTAAACTCATTTCTACCAACTTTTGAAATGGTTATGACACTTGAGTGATAAGTTACTAGGTACGTTTTTTATATATTACAAGCGGACCCGACCAAGAGCGGATCCAGCTTTGGCGCCAGGCGGGGGGGTCACATAGTCGTGGTCAAATCACAAGAAGTTATAATTTAGGGCTGGGTCCAGGTCCACCTAGGTCCTGGACCCAGGATCCGCCCTTGGACCCGACAGGCGTTGTCCTGCCCGAATAATACGCACGCCTGCGCCGCGGAAATGTGTGCGTATTATGCAGAATACGACTTTTTCTTACTTACTTACCATCACGCCGTTTCCCCGTGGGGGTAGGCAGAGAGGATAGAGCGCCATACTCTTCTGTCCTGACATACAACTTTCGCTTCGTCTACATTCATACATCTTCGCATGCAAGCTCGACGGTTGTTCAGGCTTCTAACAGGACCATCTTCCAGTATCTGATTAATCTGGTCATGCCACGTCTTCCGCGGTCGCCCTCTCTTTCTGGCGCCGTCTACACTTGCATCTTATATCTTTCTTACCATTCTTTCCTCATTCATTCGCTCAAGATGCCCAAACCACCTTTTCAACTTTTAGAAATGCGATATCTCAGAAAATGTGATTCTTAGGAAAAAAAGTATAATTATTATAGATAATTATATGATCTACAATTTATGTCTTATCTATTTTAATGATAAAACTTACTGCTTACTAGAAAAATCCAAAAAATCGATAATTTCGACCTTTGACCTTGAATAATTTTTTTTTGTAGATGTAGGATTGGATTGGAGGTCTTTGAAATTTTATTTGTAATAGTGTACCCAAGATCTGTACCAATTTTCAACCCTATGCGAATTATTGTAAATTGAAATGTTAATTTTGGGCTATAGTCAAGAATACAACGAACTTGAATTTTGATGAAAGAAAAATTGTTCCTGGTGTAACAAAGGGTCCTGACTACATAATGAAGTCAAATTTTCCCGCTTGCTTGTTTAAAAGCAGTTATTTCAAGTTTAAAAATGATACATTTTGACACTTCACGCCATAGATGCCCATATAATAAAACGAGAAACCATAGAAAATTAATGTTAAGTCTAAATGTTGTATTAGGTGGGGAAAAGGCAAATTTTTTGTTTGAATGCAATTCGCGATGAGTGTTTACGTTACCCCTGGTCCTTAGGCTCCGTAAAAATAACATTTCGTTGCTTAGAAAAAATAAAACATTTCTGTTGATCAACAAATTTTAATATATTTTGTATCCCTTAGCAACGATGGATTAAGGCTCCTGGCTTTATTTCCGTCTGGTCCGCCAGTAATAAAAGAAAATCCTAGAACCCGATTGCAGCGCCACCTACCGGGTCCAGTTGTGAATCTAAACCATCCAGGGACCCACTCGAACGCACACAAAAAATTTCATTAAAATCGGCCCAGCCGTTTTGGAGTTCAGTGACAACACACGTACACAAGAATTATTTATATATGTAAAGATAATATTCATCTCGTCAAAATTGACGAAGTGTACAACGTTATGTATTTATTACCTGTCAAATCTTGGTTGCCATCACAACGCAAACCAACCTGCGCGAAAATAGATCCGAAATCTTCGAATACAAATATAAATTCGTCCCGGAAATTGCTTGTTATATCAAAGCAAATATAATAAATATAGGAAACGAGAGAATTTTTCCGCAAACCAAAAATATTTATATAAAAATGAGAAATACAAAATATTTTTTAATATGCAGGGTGACTCGTAGTTAGTAGCGAAAACTTCGGGAAAGTCTTCTCCATTCAATTTTGAAAATAAATTTATTTACCTACACCTTGTCAATAGTTAAGGAAAAGGCGACATCAACGTTTACATTTCTTTCTATTTTTCTTACTTTTGTAAAACGTTAGTCCAACATGGAAATAATTTATATCGAATAAAATAAATTCAGTCGCTTTGACACTAGTCAAATATAATTATTAGCACCCTGCAGAAATTTGAACCTAATTTTTCGAAGATTCTAATCATTTTATTTGACTTGTATCAAAGCAAATTATTTTTTTGTATCGTATTGCATTTTTCGAAAACACTTGCAAATTTAACAAAAATATTGTACTTAAAAATAAAAACACAGTATTTAATTAATTAAAATTAATAATTATGTCCGACCACAAAGTTAACGCAATAAACAACAACAAAAAAATATTATCATAAAATTATTAAAAATATAAATATTTAACATAATATTTTATGAAAAAAAAAATTATAAAAAAAAATTGTATAAGGGAATTATGTTCGTTGATTTGTATAATTGTATATCGCTAAGACATAAAATATACTAACTAAAGTAAAGATGAAAATCACACGTGTAAAAGTACGTCATTTTTGACGGGTTATAGCTAGTTTTACATATTATTCATCGCGCCAAGATTGGCGATTGACGAAGTTTTTAAACGCAGTTTCTTGGCACATTTCAGTATGAAAGCCTCAGGAAAAGCATATTCCATCTTAATAGTAGCGACTTTTGAGAGTTGCTTAGTAAAATTATTAGACGATACGACGAGAGAAGGGATCGGGTGAACCCAATATTGGAGAATGGTCCTGACAGCGGCCATTGGCAACGTGTAGTTATCGACACACCACGTCAGTGTAGAAACATGAGATAGTTATAATCAGTGGCGTATAGTAGGCATAAACTTAGATCACGTTGTTTTATACCTACATATACACATATACCAATAATAGTAATTTCGTTGTCTGTATGTCTGTCTGTTACTTCATGTAACGTCCGTAACTTATTTTTTATTTATTTTTATTATTCTTCTTTTTTTCTTTTTTCTTTTCTTCCTTTTTTATAAATAAAAAAATACTTATTCCTTAGAAACCGACATGAAGAAATACCGTCACGTCACGGGTTACAGTTAGTTTTATATATAGTTACAACGGCAAAAATGTCGTAAATGTGCGTAATATATTTCGAAGACTGTTTTTATATAATTAAATCGGGAGTTGGACTAATATCAATTATAAGTTTGTTTTCATAAAACACGAGGTTCCATTTTGAAACCCCTCCTTCCCTCCAAACGTGCCTTTTGACTAGACACCCCTACTCCCCTTGAGTGGAACGTAGTTTTTACTCCCTCCTTTTTACTCGTAGCGTCTGCTTGTCCGCCGAAAAAACTTTGGATCGATTTTTAACCCTTTTCCCGTGCTCCAATCGAGCTGAAACTTTGCAGACAGAATCGTGGCGACAATAAAAATGATCTAACAAATTTTCGTTTAAATTTTTTAAATTATTATAGTATAATTTTGGATTTTTCGAAATTTTAATGTTTTTTTCAATTTGGAAACCATACAAATGAGAAAGGAGCCCAATGCGTGGAGAAGCCGCGAACTGTTTCAACTAGAAATGAGAAAGGGAGTATAATAAAAAATGTTTTTTGGGTTAATTTTTTTTCCTATTAATTCCAGAAGATATTTTAACCTAACCTAACCTAACCTAACCAAGACTATTTTTAAAATTATTGGGGATAAAACTAACAAGAATATTTGTTTTATAACATAGAGCTGAATAACAATTTGTATAAGAAAGCAAAAAATTTACACAAGAAGAATATACAGAAAAATAAAATTCTCGGCAAGAAAACTCAAATAAGATCTCAATCATTAATGTTTAAATTTATGAAATATAACAAATTATACCTGCCGTGTTAAAAAAATATATGAATAGTTGCGTCGTTTTTTTTTTGCTGTAGAATGATTCTTCGTCCTGTATATATAGCGTCATTTTACATTAAACTTCACTTTAAACCTTTAATAATTAAAGATGCACTAAAGTTCACTGCAAATTAATTAAATTAACAAATCTGAATTTTATATATTATTTTATTTAACTATACAACCTGATACCTTATGTTTAAATATTTTATTTACACATTATTTTGTACCTGTATTACCTGTTATCTGCCAAAATTTTCCGAGCTCTAATGTCATAATATCCAAACCTCCTTACCTACTATAACCTAAGTCTGGTGGTCGCTGGCTCCCACTCTGTTCTATAATAGTAGATATATTTTTACCATATACGGTATAAAAGGTCTATTCAAATTAAACTATCTGTTCTTTCATTTAGGTCCGGTTGTTTCAAGTTGGATTAAAATAAAAGTTCGTTTAAAGTGTAGATTTTTACGGAAACGGATCGTATGATTGGCGGAGAACGCAAAAATCCACGCTTTAAACGAAGTTTTACTTTAATCCTACTGAAACAACCGGGCCTTAGTCATTGAGAAAAGGTTTCCACATACAATAAACTTTTTTAAATTGTCTGTTTTACTAAAATGATCGAATAGTTGTTCGCAGCGAACATTGTAGTGCAACACAACAATCGGGCGAAATTCTTCCACTGCTATGCCAATGATATAATAAACTGTAGATACGTTACAAGCGTGAAATCTTGGCAACTCAAAAGTAAGGTAATTTCCTTACTTGCATTCGTTATTGAACGGACCTTTTTTTGTGATCGGGCGCGACGCAACGCCGAAAAAAGACCGGGGAAGAAGGAACAGAGTATCGTACACTATTGTAAGAATGAGTATGTTATTTTAGTCACCGTGACTTCAAATTACCTGATTTTTACCGACACTAATGTGTGGAAGTGAAGCCTGGAGCTGGCAGAAGAGGAACGAAAGTAGATTGAATTCAGTGGAGATGAGATCCCTTAGACACATTTGTGGCAAATCCATGCATGATAGAGTAAAGAATGAAGATATCAGGAATGAATGTAAAGCTGATCGTAGCATAACACATAGAATAAAAATAGGGTCGCTCAGGTGGTTTGGGCGTGTTGGGCGAATGAATGAGGAAAGAATGGTAAGAAAGATATATAATGCAGGTGCTAACGGCGCCAGAAAGAGAGGGCGACCACGGAAGACGTGGCACGATCAGATTAATCAGATACTGGAAAATGGTCCTGTTAGAAACCTGAACAACCGTCAAGCTGGCATGCGAAGATGTATGAATGTAAAGGAAGCGAAAGTTGTATGTCAGGACAGAAGAGTATGGCGCTCTATCCTCTCTGCCTACTCCCACGGGGAAACGGCGTGATGGTAAGTTAGTTAGTTGGTTAATTAATATGTGATTTGTTGTCTCATTCAATGCAATATTTGCTACATATAAAAGAAGGCTAGTATGGGGATAACGTGTCTATATTATAATACGTCAATGGCTACAGCAGTGTGCCGATCTCTTTAAGGTTAAATCTTATTTTTCATAAGATAATTTAATTAATATTTGTTTCCCGGAATCTGTAGTAATGCACAGCTTTTTTGCTTGTACGCGCTGCACGCCCCTGGTTACGATAATTGTTATAATCAAAGCGCTGACCGAATAGAAAGTTAAGCCGGCTAGCCGCGTGGTTCGGACGGTTCGGTGACCGATAGCTCCACTCCTCGGTCTTCAGCTGCGAGAAACCGCGGTGAGGCTGGAGAATAAAACATGGCACGGCTTGATCCCGTTTTAAATTTGTGGCAACCCGAGAAATGCATTAAAAAAAAGTTTAACCTAAATCCCCCCCTTCCATTGTCATTATATCATGAGATAAAATAATAAAATAATGTTTCTAGGCGGAATGTCAATATATCTATTAAATGTCATCAAATATACAATCATCAAGATCGAGACATTGATTTTATATTTTGCAGAGCATTCGCAATTTGAAGAAACATACAAAGAAAATATGTTATAAGAGGAAAGTTGTCATGAAATCTATTTATAATAAATGCTTATTGTGTGCGTTTAATATACGGTGTGTAACAGAGCTAGTCAGGTAGATTCTGTCTAAATTATTAGTGGTCGAATGTTAAGCAAGAATGTCCTAAAGTCAGTAGTTATAGAGATAAGCGACTTTTTTCAATATTTTTGACTTATCTCCTGTAAAACATTAGACTGTCGAACCAATTTATATCGAAAATTAAAAGTTCATTCCCAAGTCAAATAAAGGCTTGCAAAAATCATATTTTTTATATTTCTACCTACGTCCAAACATTCAGAAAATGATTCAGAAATATTGAAAAAATGCAGTTTTAGAAGTTGCTTATTTCCATAACTATTAATATAAGGACATTATTGCTTGAACATTTTCAACTCACAATTTAAGCAGTAATCTACCTGTAAAGTGTTGCGGACTAGTTCTGTACACCCTGTAAATGAGTTATATTTATTTATGGAATCCATATTTGCATGTGGGATATTACCCCTCTATTAGCTCGTAGGCATACGGCAGATTGTACATTATATTTGTTTACTTTTTTATATCAGGCATTTATTTATCTTTACAACCACTATAAGTAAATATAAAAGTAAAAATAAAGTTACAAAATATTTCATTTTTTATATACAGAGTTATTTGGAAAACATTAATAACCTCGCAGGAATATTATTCCTGCCTCGATTATGAGTCGAAAATGTTAAAGCAACCGTGATAGTTATGGAGACATGCGACATCAAAGTGTACATTTTTTAATATATTTTTGACTTAATATACGTTGACATATCATTACAGTAATTTATATCGATTACTAAAAATTCATTCGCTTCAATACAAGTTAAATGAAATGATTTTAGAGACATAGGTACTTTATCTACTAATTATCGCAACACAAAATACACATAAATAATATTTTCATTATAATATAATATTTACACTGTTTATTCCGTCTGGAATTTGCAGGTGACCGCAATTTTTCAGCTCTGAACATCATACGCATCATCAGCGATGATGCTCTAAAATTTATATTTAACTGGCAAAAAATAAACCTTCTTCTTCTTCTTCTTCTGCTTCATCTAGGACTGCGTCCTGTCATTGCTCGGAGCCTGTTCCTGGGATACAGATGTCCAGCTATCTCGCCATCTTTTATGCGGTCTTCCTGGGAGTCTGGTACCAGACGGCAGCTTGTTCGCTGCTATGCTCACTACTCTCTCAGTACAAGCTCTCTCCACATGATCTCTCCAGTAACGTCTTCTAGATCTTCCCCATCGGACAATATCCTCGACGTCACAGGTCCTTCGTATTTCGGAATTCCTCACTCGGTCTCGGATTGTCAGTCCCGCAATGGGTCGGAGAGTCTTCATCTCAGTTATTCTTAGGAGATTTTTTGTTCTGGTAGTGTCAGCCCTTGTCTCGATACCGTACGTCATGATTGGGCGGACACAGGTCTTGTATATCTTCACTTTGCTCTCCTTGAGCATATGTTCGTTTCTCCAGACAGCATTTCTCAACCATCCAGCAATAGTTGCGGCTTTGTTTGCTTGCTCTCTTACTTCTTCGTAGAGGTCGTTACTGCTGGATATCTCGACACCCAAGTACTTGAAGCTCGTTACTTGCTCTATTATTTTATCGTCAATTGCAAGCTCGCATGGTATTGGCAGTTTCGATGTTACCATGCTCTTAGTCTTAGCTACGGAGATTTTCATGTTGAATCTTTGTGAAGATATATGCTTCATATGTTTCAAATTATTTGGCAAGAAAAAACAATATCAAATACAGGCAATTTTTAGGGAATATAAAGTGAATATATTATACACATGTTGACAAAAGGCCATATTCGTATAAAGTGAGTTTACTTATAAAAGCGCTATTTAAGTATTTTTATAGACACTGAAGAGTGAAAAATATGCAAGAAAAGACATATATTGTATGCAGAAGTGGTATTATACATGCGTGAGTCATGTAGCGCATATTGTATCTGAGCACGAAAACATTGTTACGAGTCCCGCTTCCTTGCAAGTCCAAACATGTGTCGGTACCTTAGAGCTTACAGTTTACAGGCAGGACGAAGGACTCTATTGGTCTGGTATTATTACATTCGGCTAAAACGCTCGGGGAATATATTCTTCCACTACGAAACTCGAAGTCACTTTACACCACAACAGTGCAGTGGTGTAAAGTGACTTGTAAACAAGTCTTGCAATGTCTACATGTTTAGGGCAGGTTATATCAACATACTTATATATTTGCTTACTTAACATTATATAGTTTCTCCGCGGGGGTAGGCAGAGAGGATAGAGCGCAACACTCTTCTGCCGTGAAACACAACTCTCGCCTCATTTACATTCACACATCTTCGCATGCAAGCTCGACGATTCCGCACGTTTCCGTGTTCGCACATCTATTTTTTTTAATAAAAAAAGATCCACTCTTACAAATTTATTTTATTTATACAATGTACATGTTAATATAGGTATAATGTGTCAAAAGTATAAAGTACAAAGTTTTCTACTGCAGATGGCGGTAGTAAAAGTACAACTCACGTACGAAACAAGGTGTGCAAGTTAAACATATTGTAACGAGCTGTTCGTTGACATTTGACAGTTCCATAGAAAAGTGTCACATGCGCAGAACGGCAGGCCGGTGGTTGAAATAAGAACTAACATGATTAATAAATAGCGAAGAAATGGAAGGGTTCTTACCCGAGTAGAAAAACAAAAGAGAGCTGTTCTTTTGTGTTTGAATAAAAAATAGCAGTAGTATTGCGTTGCGAGCGATTGTAAAATGTTAGAGATAATGTATAAGCGATAATAAAAGATTTATTTTACGAGTTATGCCATTTCATTTTTCGAGCGAGCCACGCCACGTAACAATATATACAACTTCCAATAATTTGTTAGATGCGGTAGTCTATCATGGATGGAATTAATGAACGTTACTTTGTGTAAAATGATCACTTAAGCCAGCCGTACGATAGGTCGTAAGCCCTATGAATTCCCGAAAAGATTTCCATACCCACTTTCCCATGTAAAAAAAAAGTTTCGTCTCTAATCTCTACGAGACGTGTATTAATATATCTTTACATCTAAACTGTTTTCTTAATACTACCAGTGAAGTTTTCTGAGATTAAACAAATAATGGAATAGAGTTAAAGATTAAAACATTATAATAATTTACAGTTAGTAAAGAAAATAACAAAAAGAAAATAAATTTGCAATACACAAACAGTAAAAAAATAAAGTGTGTAATAAATATGCTTGACACTGCATAAAAAAAAAGTATCTTAGCATAAACTTAGCCACTCAGGCTCGAATACCTACAGTCAATACTTAATGATTTAAAGGTTAAAGAACGCTTTAAAAGCGTAATTTGCAGTGCAGATTACACTTTTACAGCGAACTTTAACCTTTAAATCATTTAAGTATTGACTGTGTTCGGGCCTTAGGCCCGGTTGTTTCAAGTTCGATCAAAGTAAGCGGTCGACTAAAGCATAGATTTTTACGAAAACGGATCGTCTGATTGGTGGAGAACGTAAAAATCTATGCTTTAAAAGAACGCTTACTTTAATCCAACTTGAAACAACCGGCCCTTACTCTCGGGACGGCTAACTCCATCTGTGAAAACTTCGCATGATGCGCGCATTTCGATGCTTGCATTTTAATAGTGGGCATGACACTGGCTTTCCGTACTGGAGATTCCGGGTTCGATTCCTGGTGAGATCACAATGCATGTGTATGATTTTCTGAAGCCTGGGCGTTTTTGTAAGGTACATATTTCGTTACAGTAATCGGGCCTCATGGCCTGTTGTAGCTTTAAAAATCAATAAAAATTAACAAATACTAAAATTTCAACCCGATTGGCGCAACTATGAAAAATTCAAAGCTAAATAGGCGCAAACACTTCGCAGCGCCACTTCATTCTAGAGTTACGTATAGTGACCCACCGAGGGTTCGGTTTCGGTTTCGGCAAATTTCGGCAAAAAAATCTAGTTTCGGCATCGGTTTCGGTTTCGGCAGAAAATCTGCTAAACCTTCGGCCGCACCGAAACTCTAATTTAGATCTCAATAAATAAATAAATGTTAAATTTAGTCTTAAGAATGTTGTGACTAAATTGCAAGTAAAATTAAAATACTCAATTAATGAGGTCCTTCCTTTATAATTTATGACAATTTTTTTCCAAGAAGTAGTTAACATGTTCGTTATTTTTTAGATTTTTTCACATACTTCAATTATTGTTTTTTTTTTCAATTAATACGTGAAATAAGAATGTTGTAATTAGGGATGGGCGTTGAATGGACGGACTAGTTGAAATCAACCGTTAACGTTGCACCGACGCGTCGACGGTTTACGTTCATCGCATGGACTAGTTGAATTCGTAGACGGTGGATGGCGGACGCCGTGGTCGGTGGACGATTCAAGATTCAACGTAATACAAAGCAACGAGCGAGAGCAAGACAAAACGTCTCCGTTTATTTCTCTCTCATCTCTCGCTGTCGACTTGTAGATCATAGAGTGCAGATCTGTGTACATGAACTATTGAGACTTGACAGAGACTTGAAATTAACTGACAGAGACTTGAAATTTGAATGCATGCGTAGGGCGAGATAGGCTTAATAAGCTATTATCTATTATTTTTTACTTGATTTGTGCGATGTGCACGTGCGACGTTTCGGTGAATTCCAATTTTGCGCTGTATAAAATAAAACAATTCTGTTTAATTATTTTATTTTTTATTGAACTAATATTTTACTGCTTACATCTGATATTGTTGTGTATACCTACTTCTTTCTTTATTATATATAGAAAGAAGTATATAAAACAATATGTAAAAGACTATAATGTGCGTAAACAAATAAATAATAAAATATTACTTTTTACATATGAGTACAAGTAGCGGTTTTACTATCCCCGAAACTATATTCCTACGAACTTCTTTAAATTTTAAAAATTAACGTAATAAAAATAGCCAACGATTGAGCCGTCGAGCAGCGTCGCGTCGAACCGTAGACAGTTGACCATCGTCCCGATGTTTAGATAGAACGTCCGCGACGTCCCCGTAACGAAGTTGACGCGTCAACTAGTTGACGAATTCAACTAGTTGATCGTCTCGTCGATGGTGGACGTGGACGGTCTCGTTTCGTCGACGGTAAATACGTCGACGACCCATCCCTAGTTGTAATTGTAAATGCAATTAAAATAATTAATGAGGTCCTTCCTTTACAATGCAAATGTTCATTATTGACAAATTTTTGTTCCGAGAAGTAGTTAACATGTTTTATTAATTTTTATAATTGTTGTTTGTTTTATAGCAGTAAAATGTATTTTTTTTCATATATCAATTATTGATTTTATTTCATTTAACACGTGTTTACTGTCTGTATAAGTAAAAAATAAGCCAAATTTCAGTTAACAATAGATTTTTAACATGTCTAAAAAAGTTTCGGTTTCGGTCGAAACTGAGACAGATATCGAAGTCCTGTTTCGGTCGGACACTAGTTGCGGACATTAAGGGTGACATTAGCTGACAAACGTGAAATAAAATAACGTTTGTTTACTTACAAAACTTTTTTACTTGCCAATTTACCCCGCAAGTGCTATCACTGTCGCGGTGATTTTGTACACCATTCGGAATGGACCGGATCAAACCGGAACGCCGTTCCGGCTGGTGACTCGGCTTCAATTGAAGCGCCGGTTCTTTATATTGAAATCAATAAACAAATATTTAAAACTTCTTCAAAAAGAGCGAAGTGATGTTATCGTAACATTATTAAAATAATTAATTAAAATGTACTTTGTTTTCGCGACTTATATATTGAAAATATCAACATGTTTCAGAGCCAATGATCCCTTCGTTCGAATGTATGTATACTATTGTATACTAACAAATTAAAAATCTCAACTCATTTAATATTGTAAAGTATTGTGTACTAGCACCGTTACACCCTATAGTAGATTTTTAGTAAGTAATCATTTTCTACTGTTTAGTCTTTATATTACCGAGCGTATAAAATCACTTCGGTAGAAAATTAGCACCATCTTTTGATTGAGCTCAATAACTAATTTCCCATATGAAAATTTGATTTGATAGATTGATTAATTAATTAGTTTATTGATTCATGTATTGTCATCGAGAATACGTCTGTGTGCAAAATTTCAGCTCAATTGGACATTGGGAATCGGGTAAAATATCGATTATAAGATTCCATCCAGACAAACAGGTGATGCTAATGTAAGCGTGGTAAAAAGGCTTAAAACAACTATCATATAGTATGTATTATGAAGTGAAAAAGTCTTTTATTATTCAACTGAAAAGCACTGACACAAATATATATCTTTAACACAAGAAATTGCGCATAAAAAAAATCAGGAAAACGTAAACCATATCACATTTAAATAAACATACCTATTAACTTAAAATTAATGTGAAAAATGGCCTCGCATTTTTTGGGAAAGCTTCTGTTTGTCCGGTACGAAGCGGTACATTTTTAATTTTAGACTTCTTAAATTGATTTTTATTGGGTTCCCGGTTGAAACGTGCTCGCCGGAATGTGTGGCGCCGAAGATAGAAAAAACAGTTTTTACGATAGAAAAAATACGCGATAGAAAGATAGAAAAAACTTTAAGCGGATCGCGTAGGTCTAGGATGGCCACTCAAAGTCTTAAAAATATTTTTGACTGTCTTCGATGTATAATACTTAGACACCAACCGCTATGCACACCAACAAAGTTTGATCAAAAAATAAAAATTTTACACTTGTCCCTGAAGTGTCTAGACGTATAGCCATATTGGGTGTTTCTTTATTGTTGACTGTCGAAAAGGTTACTCGTGTTCCTGTGTACTAGGCGATTGTTTTACTAATGAAAAATAAAACAAAGACTTGTATTGTTAGAAGAAGAAGAAAATATTAGGTCCTTACATATGAAAATGGCGTTTTGCCGTACTGGCAAATTTGATCTCAAATATCTTCTCTTTGATTAAGAATTCTAAATCCAAATTTATACAGCTATTTACTAATGTATTTGTGTTTTGAAAATTATAATTCATTTGTTTTTTCCTCAATTGTTTTTTTCTTTGCGTCACTCAGTTTACAAAATGAAAAACTTGAAATATCGCGTTATTTACGAGTACGAGTTCCACCGTGGCACCAGTGCTGCAGAAACGGCTCGAAGGATTAATTATGTGTATGGCGACGGTGCCGCAAAAGAAAATACAGATCGTTTTTGGTTCCAACATTTTCGTTCTGGAAATTTCGACCTGCAGAACAAGCTCCGTGGACGGCCGGAGACCAAAGTTGATAATGAAGAATTGAAGGCTGTTGTGGAAGCGGATCCTACGCAATCCACATCCGAGTTAGCTGCAGGCTGCGGTGTTAGTGATAAAACTGTTTTAATCCACTTGAAGCAAATTGGTAAGTTGAAAAAGCTTGAAAGGTGGGTACCTCACGAATTGAGTGAAGCAAATCAATAAACGCGCGTTGACTGCTGCGTTGCATTACTCAACCGGCACAATAATGAAGGGATTTTGCGTGGACTAGTGCTGGTGTCGTTCACTACAGCTTTCTTAAATCTGGCCAGACGATTACGGCAGATGTCTATTGTCAGCAACTGCAAACCATGATGGAAAAGCTAGCTGCTAAACAACCGAGGCTGATTAATCGCTCTAGGCCACTGCTGCTTCATGATAACGCTAGACCACACACTGCACAACAGACGGCTACCAAATTAGAGGAGCTTTAATTGGAATGTCTAAGACATCCACCGTACCCTCCAGACCTTGCCCCAACAGATTACCATTTTTTTCGAAATTTGGATAACTTCTTGCAAAGGAAAAAATTCAACTCCGATGGGGCAGTCCAAACCGCCTTCAAAGATTTTATTGATTCCCGTCCGAATGGTTTTTTTAGTAAAGGGATCGATGAACTGCCTATGAGATGGCAAAAGTGCATAGATAGCAATGGTACATACTTTGATTAAATAAATAAATTATAATAAAAAAAAATCGGCTTTATGTTCCTCCCATACTAAACGCCAATTTCATATGTAAGGACCTAATATATAGTCAAAACCAACAACGCCACGATGCCTCAGCCTCCCTATTCGCCGGACGTGGCCCCATAGCTCCTATTCCGAATATAAGGTACATTTCTGAAATTTTTTATCATTTTATTTGATTTGAATAATAAGTGACTGTCCTGATAGTCAAACGTTTTACAAAAAATAAGTCGAAAGTAAAAATAAAATAAAATAAATATTTTTTTAAAAATTCCCCGAGGTTTTTGCTACTAGCTACGAGACACCCTGTATATGGACGTAGACATTAGGTTAGCAATAGAAACTCACTTTATTTCTGTTTTTCATAACTTTGAGAGAAACCAGGTCAACAGATTTAAATCGCAAATTCCAATTTATACAGAAAAACATGTTTTCTTTACTTAAATGAAAATCACGAGATTGGTGGAGATAAACCCAGGGCAAAATATTAAATACAAAATTAAAAATAAGCGATCTTTTTATTTGATTTTATAAAAACTGCGTTGAGCTGGTTCTTACGAAGGAACAACCGCTAGTAAAGTGTAAAAAGCAGACAATCTCGAGAGAAGGATTAAAAACAAAATTGACTAATTTTTATATATTTTTTAAAATTATTATTTTACATTTTTTAATAGAATAGGTCTGAGTAAATCATATTGTGACCTCACCGGAAATTGAATCCGGGACCTTTGATGTGAGAAGCCAGTGCCATGCCGACTAGGATGCGAGGGCCGCATTCCCTGTAAATTTTTGCTTCTGTAGATTTGACCTAATCACTATAGACATAGACCATCAGAAATACAAAAAGTCCAGGAGGGCATAAGTTTTTTCACTTTTAAAAATTCAATAAAAAAGGTGCAGGTCGTACGATAATGAATGTTTATTTCGCTGAAAGCGCATAATTGGGAAAATTTGTCTGAAAAAGAATGACGACTAGATGTCGACGATCCCGCTACTAGCATTTCTCGTATTTGACACCTAGGTAGATTGTAACCTAATAAATAAGGGCCGATGATGCCCTTTGATGACAGAGCCACCCAAACTGCCACTTTTGGAGAACGGAGAGGCCTTTTGTGATAGAGTTTGGGGTTTTTCCCGCCCCAGAACCTGCAATTTTGCTTTTAACATGCCTATTCAAATGAAAGCTTCGTCGGAGAACCAAGTGCTCTTGAAATTGGTGAACTGTCGAACATAGTCTCAAACAATCATCGTGTTTTAAATCATGCACCATTGGATCTTATATGAAGTTGATCTTGGTATCGCCACAGCAGCGGGACGCTCGCGAGTCGACAAGTCCGCATCTTCTCGTACAGACTTGTTAAATTGTGCGACATTTTCTTCGCTACTCCTGCTCCGTGCTCGCGCGGTTTTCTTCTTATTCAGTGTTGAACTGGCCTTTTCGAACTTTCCGAGCCAGGATTTAATTGAATTAACACTCAGACGTTGATTGACACTATTTATTCGGTAGCGCGGAACAGATGCCGAACAATTTCGTTGTTATTATTAAACTGTTTATGCAGAACGCGCGTTCCTCCGTAAAGCGATCCATTGGTATAAAATTTCCAAAGACCAAACTTCCTCTCACTGTCACCCGCGTGTGACTCCCTTGCGCGGTTTCCTCCCCTGTACCTGACATTAAATTACTGGCTTGGCACACCCTGAACTACCGCTGACGCTTACCACTTAACTGGCGCGGCGGGATACGTCCTTATACTCGTACGCGTTTGTCGGGCCTAGAATAATCCTTTATCACGAAGCTTATAAATATCGGTGCTTGTATACGGGTAGTATATTAATTAATAATATATTTATAAAAAATCAGCACATTAAAATGCATTAACTCAGGACTTCTTCAAGGCTCAATTCGGTCCTGCGCAGGCCTTTGTAATATGTATGTGTGTGCCTACACATACTATAATCATGCCTAACCTCAAATACCGCCAATCGTTTGCGGTATCATGTTGCTAATATACATATTTGTATACATGATTGCAAATATACGATAATATGATTGCTGGTGTACACATTAATTGGACGTTTAGTTAATTTTAACATACATAAGTATTACTCATATTTAATAGTGTCGGAGTCATTACTGCTTCTGTAACGATAGATACTGGGTTTAACAGAGCTGATCCACACTACTTTACAGGTGAATTCGTGCATCGAATGTGAGCTGAAAATTTTAAGCAACCATGACCAGATATCAATACTTATGGAGATATGCAGTATCAAAGTTTTCAATTTATTTTTAATATTTCTGTTTTATTTTTTGCAAATGTGCAAATGTGTTTTTGCAATGTTAAACATTACGAAAAAGCCTTGCAAAAAATCTATTTTTAATTTCTGAAAGATTTTTATCATTTTATTTAACTTGTATTGAATCGAATGAATTTTTCATAATCGTTACAAGTTACTGCAGTGATAGTTCAACGTTTTACAAAAAATAAGCCAGAAAAAATAAATTAAATGTATAATTGGGTATCTCATTTCTCATAGTTGCTTGAACATTTTCCACTCATAATCCAGGCAAAAATTCACCATTCAAATTCACAATTCATAAAATGTCGTGGACTAGCTATGTCACTTCATTTACATTAATTTGCTTTAAATTGTATTCGTTTGTCGTCGCTAGATTCTACGGTCGAATTCATCTCAACGCACTTCTGGAATCATCTCATCAAATGCTTGGATGAGAATACATCACATTTTTTTTCAATATTTTTGTGAAGAAATTTAAATTGATGAAAATACTACACAGACGTAAATATTATCACATTTCTGTATACACGTAGTAAGGGTAAGACGTGGCGTAATTGAGTGCCTTAGAGTTTTGAATTTACTTGTACATCACAAAGGACAGACTACAGATCCAGGGAGGGACTTAGGTAGAATGCTGCGCTGGGCTACGTGAAGGATGGGGGGGGGGGGGGGTCAGAGCCGAGTAATTCTTTCATTTATTAATTTTATTATTTGGCACAATTAAAACGGTACAGAATATGCGATCGATAAATCTCCGCAGATTGGTTTGGACCAACAAATGGTAGAGATACATCGTTACGTGTGTAGCAGGTGGTTAACTGATGCGCCCGAGCCGGCTGCAGAGTAGCTAGATGAAGAAGACGTAATTGTATTTGAAACGGAACCTCAAAAAGAATAGGATCTCTTGACTACAACTTAAAAAGATGTTTTCCCAATCATTGAAAATTTGCAGGAGTGGCGACTGTCATCATTTGAGTAACAATCCTTGTAAATTATAAATAAAAAAATCGGGAGGTTCAAGGCAAAAGCCATGTTAGGGCTGCATGGGAGTGGGAGAGGTTCAAAATGGAACTACGTAGTTTTTCTGAGCGCTCCCTCACATGCATATTCTTCCCAACACATCTGTTGCACAGTCTTCTTCGATGTTCCCTCGTTACGAGTATGACATATTTTATCGATTTTGTGTCCGAGCGTGGCCGAGGAGCCTTATTCTCGTGTGCATCTCGGGTGCATCCGGCGGGCAAGGGGGTTCTGAGGGATGGAACTTCCTCCGTTTTACCTTTTTATTCTTTTCTTGTAAATTTCATCAGCACTATTCTATTCGCTTGTTTCCCCGGGCGTAATGTAAATTAACTAAAGAAATAAAATAAAAAATTAAGATTTTCGTTATTCTGTTAGACTTGTATTTAAGTGAATTTTTAATATTCCATATAAGCTACTGTAGTGATAGTTCAACGTTTTTTAAAAAATATGTAAAAAAATTTAAAAAAAAAAACGCAAACCTTGCTTTCGTTTGTCTCCGTAACTGTCCACATTTCACCCTAAGTGAAAAGAATTTTTTCTATTCAAAATTGTTGAAGTTTTCGCTATTAGCTACGACATATCTAGTAGGGTGGGCCAAAAATTATTTTTTGTCATTTCTGTATGGTTCGTACACGTCAAAAGCAGATATGTCCGTTGTTTGGTGATTCAGGTGATATTAAAAGTAATATGTTACCAACCTATGAAGATGTTATAAAGTTCTAAGTGGAATCGGCAAAAGATAAAACGTGATAATGAAACTAATAATGAAACCACTTATTTAGGAAATAGAGAATATTGTCGTTGCAAAAATTGAAGAAATATAGTCGAGAGCTTTTATTGCTACTATCCAAAAAAACGACGGAAAGTGACGTTGAAAAGGTATCATCTGAAATTCAACAATCTTTGAAAAACCACCCTCAAATACCAAAGAAGAAACCAAGCAATCACCGATTTTTTTTTGACATCAGAAATATCTATGAAGTCTTTGGTGGCTGTTGCGTATGATGGAACTAACGTGAACGTTGGTAAATATGGAGGTGTCGTACATCTGCTTGAAAACAGATTAGGTAAACCGTTGCAGTGGATTATCTGCTTACTTCGTATCGATGAAGTACCATTTCGGCACTTACTTCTACATATTGATGGTGGCACATCAGAATCCAAAACATTTTCAGGGAGAATCGGTAAAGATCTAGAAGTATGTGAAAGAAGGCCCATTGTTTGATTTCAACGTATTTCAACGTATAGCAGTGACCAAATATATTTAAATATAATTGATCAGTGCTAATATCCTTTACCTTATATTTATTCTGAATAGTCTCGGCAATTTCAACAGGCATGTTTCCTAAGGATATAGTTAATAAATCGCCAGGCAAAATGTCTCACGCCTGATAGCTAACTCATCCTAATCGAATTCTGCGTTTGTATCTTTTAATGGAATCTCCTTCTAAAAACTTAGTAATTCTTGCTACGTGTGTCGTCAAGGCTTACGCTCCAACATGGTTGGACCCTTCCTGTAAAGATGGAGCACGGCACCTGTTCAAACTCATCACTGCAACAGGATATTTGTCCACAGAACTGAAAGCCATAATAGAATCTGTAATTCGATGAAACAGTTACTTCGCACACCCTGAAAATTTATTAATCGCAATGCTGACTAACTTTCAACTATCTACTATATAATTGGATGCATTGTCTTAAACAGATCTCATTGACTGGCAGGATATCCGATCCATCAATATTGAAATCCATACCGGACAAAAACATCCAACTGTTTGTCGTTCAAAAGCAGAAAGAGAACTCTCATTACTACGCCTGCCATGCCGCAAGAAAACCGTTGAAAGGGCAGTCAAGCTGCTTCAGCCACATTGTGCCAAAAATCTGAGAGAGAAGGCTTCATAAAAAAACAAATATTATCTCGGAAAGCCATGCCGAAATTCGATAATATGAAGGATTTTTCGGCTGTTTCAAACATTATAAAAAATAATAATATTAATGCCATTTTTGTAAACATTTACTTGTAATAAATAAATTTTACTCGTACAAGTATATTTCGTTTTATTATTTAACTTTTTATGCATTTTAAACTTTTTAAATCTTGTTGTAAAGACTCGTTAAAAATGAGATTTTTTTCCAAAATATGTGTTCTTTTAAGTCAATCCGGAGGCAGAAGACGATATCCCATTGTAATAAAATTTTATAAGTAAGTTAAAAACATCATTTAGCACCCTTTTCTTGATGTGCCTAATAGTATCATAAATCATAAAAACAAATTTTCTTCATACAACGGTGGCCCACCCTAATATCTAGTACACAATAGCTTTTGCCGAAATTGGAATCTGAATTTCTCGGAGCTGTTTTAATAATTTTATTTGACTTGTTTTAAAGCTAATGACTTTACAATGTTCTGCATAAGTAACTTTAAAGATATTCTAAAATTTTACTGAAGGTTTTTTTTAAGATTTTAAATTTTTTTAATATAGCTTTGTTATGAATGCTTATTTTCCATATCTCATTTTCACCTCTGCCAATTACGGAACTCCTTTACACGTTCAAGAGTTGTGTTGTTTATTTTGTGACCATGTTCCTAAAATGACACGCAGAATAAACTACAGACCATAATGGCCTTGCCCATTGTCAAAACCTGTTGATTCACTAAAATGGTTGTAAGGTACGGCTGGGTATTCTTGCGTGGTGCACCTGCGGGCCCTAAGCCCTTATACGCTGGCAGCCGACAGGTCGGTCCGGGCACGCTCCAGGTCAGCTTTTACAAATAAGTGGCACGCGTGCCAAGTGTCCAAAACCCGAGAGTTTAGATGGCGCGTATTTTTTTTTATTCAATTCAGCTCACACACAGACACGGCGTGCTCGTGAATTTATTAATTATTTGAATCTCACACAGATGAACGGCGGTCATAGGGCTTACGACGTGTATTAGCTGGCTTAAGTGATCACTTTATACAATGCAACGTTCCCGATTCGTTCGATACGAATATCTAATAAGTTTCTCCAATTCCGCTATTTATTAGAACAAATGTGAATTTTCAGACTGTAAACCGAAATTCAAAGAGTTATTTTTGAATTTCGGAAAGAAAAGAGGATAGTATGCATTTTTTTTCACCATTTTAATAATTTAGAATCGTGTGTAAATTCTGCATCAGTGTTATCGCGCAATTAGTGAACGTGCATGTGTTTGTAATTATTTTCCTAATTTATAGCTGCGTGCGACTGGTGTTTTTGCGGAGATTATTCGTTTTTTGTATACGGGTAATTTTAATCCCTACCTCCCCGGATAATCGAGAGTCTACTGTGCAAATATTTCGGTCCTTCTGACTGTTGGAACCGCTTCGCTTAAAAATAGCGATCCCGCTTCAGTAAATACACAATACGCAGATTGATGTGCTCCACATTTTTAGCGACCCTGAAGTCCAATGCGGCTGTGTCGAGTACGAGATCGTTTAGATCGCCTCTGGGGCAGGGGCGAATCGGAGAATTTTTCAGCACACATTTTCGTTTTATCGATATTATCACATTTACTAATAGAAAAATAATTATGTTAGCCCTACGCCAAAACCTAGAGTACAAGGGATATTCTATTAGGGTTTTCTTTCACCTTGCTGGATGCTTTGTCTATCTGCTATAGTGATGTTCCGTCCTTCTTTCAAGGAAGGAACTCTATCGGAAATTAAGAATCCTGATTGAAAGTCCTTTATTCTTCTTAGTTTCATTGTCTCATAATAATAGGCATGATGACAGTAGTGAAGAATTAAAGAATAAGTGATTTTAGAGAAAAAAATATTTTGAAATGATTCTAAAAAATGATCCAGTTTTAATATATACTTGTACATTGAGACTAATAAGATTTTCAATAAAATAAAATTATAAAATTGTGCAATCCGCCATTTTAACTGAAACACCGGTCATAGCGAATGAAGTTACGCCTCAGTACCCATCACTATGTCTCTGAACCGTGGCCATAGACACAAGGCAATGATTACTGAGGCTTGATGTCACGTACAGCTGCGGGCGTTTTCGCTCGAAATTAAAAATATGTAGATGAAAATGCAATTATTTGCGTAAAAACTTAGTTAATTACTGTAATAATGATATTGTCGGTAATTGTAGACGTGTAATACCTACAATATAGAATGTTATTTCAAAATCTGTCATCATGCCTATCTACAATATAGAATGTTATTTCAAAATCTGTCATCATGCCTATCTACAATATAGAATGTTATTTCAAAATCTGTCATCATGCCTATCTACAATATAGAATGTTATTTCAAAATCTGTCATCATGCCTATCTACAATATAGAATGTTATTTCAAAATCTGTCATCATGCCTATCTACAATATAGAATGTTATTTCAAAATCTGTCATCATGCCTATCTACAGAGTCGCAACAATCACAATTGTACGCTCTTGTGCCGATTATTTTCCAAGTGGGCGCGCCTGTGTGCCGCGTCCTTTTTTAGCCCCATTCACTCTACCTCCCGTCTTTTTCATTGAGCTCTGACAGACGTTCATCTAAATACATTACAGCTATGATGCTATAATGGTGGTCATCACATTGCTCGAGGTTCACGGGATTTCTGATGACCACTAGTGGACGCTAAAAAGTTTGACTTATTGGTAGTGTCTCTGACAGCAAAGTGACAGCATTTTATAAGCATACTCGTATTCCTTCCAGCAGAAAGTGTATCACTGCCACCCTACTATCACTAGTCATTCGAACCCCATCAGATAAATTCCAGACTGCTGTAAAGAAACTAAAATATTACTAAATAACGCTTATCAGACCAGCACTTACGTGAGCGGCTGACATGTAAATTTATTTGTTTTTTAAAAGAAAATTTTGAGGACTTGGATTAAATAATGATCTCTTACGCAGGCGTTAAAATAACGAGCTCTTTACTTCAAGGTGTTAAGCCTCACAATTTTTCAAAACTAATTTGAGTATTCAAAGACAAATCTGGCTTGGAGATCAAGAACTGAAGAGAGCTGGCGCTTGACCAGGATCAGCGATGGAAGACTCTTGAGGAGACCAAGACCCACCAGGTGTTGTAAAGTCAATAGTGATCTTTGGCCATTTCTAACTCCACGTAAGTGAGTTTTTTTTTCAATTTTTGTTTCACATCATATCGAGCTTCCTTAGATTCGTTTTTTCAAAACTACACAATTTTACCTAGAAAAACTATAAAAATGTTTGTTTTAATAATACACATGTCATCAACACACAGATTGTTAATAAGATGCATACTAACATACAGTATCGACCTGAATACCTAATAAATGATATATAAATAAATATGTATTTTAAGTACCTACATTTGTAAATTATAATAGCTTATTTTATAATTTTTCGAAGTTTTTTGTGTAGCTTTGTGAAGGGGCATTTAAATTATATTAAAAAATGATAACTTTGTTTACTTTCACTATTTATTTATAACAATTGGAACGTTTTCAATGCTAACGCATCATCTCCGGTAATGTTACAAATACTAAACTTAAGTCTAAAGCCATGTATTCACTAGGGGACAAATTGTCCCTCAACAGCACGCGCGGCATAGAGTCTACGTGACGTTGCAACGTCGTGCACTGTTCCGCGACCTCGCGCACAACATAGCGCGGCATTTCTACGTGCCGTGGCAACGTTGCCATGCGCACGATACCCGAGCGTACTCACTGCAACATTCCGCGGAGCGTCAGTACCACGTGGTATGTAAACAAGTGAATACGCATGCGCTGCATCTGTCAAGATGACAATGCGGGGAAACGAAATCGTTCTCGAACTCGTCGAGCTGTATCAATCGAAGATCGCATAGAATGTCCGTCCTTCTTTCTCTTTGCAGTAAATAATTTCGCATTCTCTTCTTTTTTCTCCTCTTACTTTTCGATAAACTCATTAACATAAACAGATACGCGGCTATCATCATAACCTCATAGGGCGATATATTTCCGCGACGTCTGGAAAACAATAATTATTTGCAAAAGGGACCATGTTTTTAATAATATTCAATTTACTACAGTAAAACCTCGTTAATTTGAAATTGCGACCCAAAAAAACATTTCGAATTGCGCGGAACCCCGTTTTCGCCAAATGAGATACCGCAGCTGTCATCCATAACCTCATCGGATGACATTTCCGCGACAAGATATGTGAGTCCCGGTGTGTACACGTCAAATGACCGCGTCATTGTCCCCGAAACATGAGCGTAGATGTTGATGCGACATGTCGAGCGGAATGTTTCGCGATTTGTCCCCTAGTGAATACATGGCTTAAAGGACGACGTGAGGGATGGGGTGGGGACTAGAGTCAGGTGAGTGTGTGGGCGTGGACATTAAGCGACGTAATATAAGGTGTTCGAATATTAATTACGTTATTGTTCCTATTAATCGCTAATTTTTTTTAAATATCTAGATTCTTTTATTTTTCACAAATGTTTATTAAATCTACACTATTTACGCCGAAACGATTACCTTCAGTTCTCATTCATTATTTTATTACCCTAAAATGAGGCGGCCCTGTAGATAAAGTGTTCGTGCCGAGTCAGTTTTTTAAATATCACGTAAAATGTTTACAGGGTTTTTTGTTCGAATTTTTTACTGTTTCAATTCATGTATTATTATTATTATAAGACGCTCAGATAATAAAATAAGTATCTGCATTGTTCGTAAAAGTGTCAAAGCTATTAGTAGCAATATATCAGGCGGCTTAGCTGCAAGTAACTCAGAAAATCGTAGACTGAAGAATTTGAAAAAAAAAACTCTCAGTTAATTCGGCTTATTGCAATTATACATTATTAAAAAAATGGATAAAAAATAGAATGTGTAAAAAAACTAACCCATAAAAACCAAGTTTTTATTATACTCCCTTTCTCGTTGAAACAGGTTTCGCGCCTACTCCACGCGTCGGACTTTAACGATTTATATATTGTTTAATATCTAAAAATCCAGAATTATACTATAATTATAAAAAAAATTAAACGAAAATTTGTTAGATCATTTTTATCGTCGCCATGAGTCTGCCTGCAAAGTTTCAGTTCGATTGTATCACGGGAAAAGGGTTAAAAATCGATCCAAAGTTTTTTCGGCAGACAAGCCGACAAGCAGACGCTACGAGTTGAAAGAAAGGGAGTGATAAGATTGAATGCGGTGGAAATGATCTCAACGTACAGCTGGTTGTATCAAATTGGTGTATTGATTTATTTTTATGTATATTGGAAGAATTAATAAAATAAAAAAGAGACATCCTTCCACTTTAGAAAGCATTCGGAAAAAGCAAACGAGAAAGCAATCAATTTAATAAAATAATTATAATATTTAATTCCAATTTCACATACTTGACTTCGTAGAAATGGACAGACGTTTTATTTCAAATAAAGAAACGCCGTCTTATATTTCTAGTTAAATCGAACACAAAAACTAAAAACAACATATCAGTCATTCATTTTAAGTCAATTCAAAACATTTTTATCATTCAAAAAATGACATCATCTAAAGAACACGAAAAAACCGGCTACGAGTAGATACAAACACGCATCCCACACAAAAAAAAGTAATATGATTTCTAATAGATATTCGCATGTTAGTATTGCTATCTTTGTTCATTCAAATTATTATAAAATCATGAAAATGAATATATAAATAATGTTTTGAATCGGTAGAATCTGTATATGGAAACACATTTGACGTGGCGGTCTACGTTATTGACGCAGAATTACCTATACAACTGATCAACTTGCTTGCCCAACGTAACTTGGGTGCGGCGAACTTTGAACTAAAACCTGCCCCGCCCGCACCCGGCGGTAACCCCTCGCCCTGTCATTTAGTTCAATTTTGTATTTGGTCGGGAGCTGTGACATCTTGATTGCCAATACACACTGAATTATTATGTCCAAAACATCCTAAACAGTCCGGGATGGTGCAAGAACATGCGCCAATGAAGTATTAAAGTTTTGCGAAGCTGAAAAAGCTAATAATGGACCGATATTACCGTCTGACAGTTTGACAGATAGAACGGCCGCCATTACTGCGTGGTTTCTTTAGTGCTGCCCGACCAAATTTCTGTATTTAATACGACACCGGTCACCGGACATTCTGTACATTATGTATTGTGTAATAAATTTACACCCTGACAACTTCTCTTACGCGACAGGGACGCCCTCCCTCGCACGTCAAGTTATATTGGTACGTCTATAATGGTTTTGCAATTGTTGGAAACGCGTCTGGAATCTGGAATGTGTCTCTAATGGTGTTGAGCTGGGCCGTCGCTTTCCATATAATGTCTTCTCTGGTGAAGTCGGGTCGCCTTAGGAATAGCCAAAAAATGCGCGGAACCATGTCGGGAAAGTAGGGAGCCTGACTAACGGCCCGATTCTGAAAATAACAATGTCTGGATCGTTAAGATCTTTATCCCAACACTTAATAGACGATAATAAAAATTAAAAATGTCCAGAGCGGATTTTGTAATTCTACGGCTCAAATACACTGTATTAGAAGATGATATAAGAAGGATTGTTTCTTACAAACGTATTAATTTCTTCATCCACAGCGTCATGATGAAATATCATGGCTAAACTTGTCATGACCGCGTTTGGCGTTACCGCGTATTCAAATCTTCCCATCTTGACATTTTTTGACAGATATGTCTGGATCTTTAAGATCTTTATCCCAACACTTAATAAATGATAATAAAAAAATAATAAACGAGACATAAGTCTGTATAACACTGTAAGTTTCTACGTGAGATAGATATAGAGGGAGGGAGAAAGATGTAAATTGTTATCTGTCAAATGTCAAGATGGGAAGATTTGAATACGCGATAACGCTGAACGCGGTCATGACAAGATTAGCCATGATATTTCATCTGGACGCTGTGGATGAAGAAATTAATACGATTGTAAGAAACAATCTTTCTTATATCATATTTTAATACAGTGTATTTGAGCCGTAGAATTACAAAATCCGCTCTGGACATTTTTAATTTTTATTATCGTCTATTAAGTGTTGGGATAAAGATCTTAAAGATCCAGACATTGTTATTTTCAGAATACGGATGAATGCCTGGGAACGGTGTGTTTGGCCAAGAAAGCCCGAATCAGATACACATAATGGGGGCTGCATTAGTATTATGGAACTGCCAACTTCGGCACGAATTTTGCGGATACTCTCTTCGAGTCTAAATCCTCATTCTCACACTTGAATGCGATGTTACGATCCTGCATGACTAAAGATCGCGCTTGGTTAATCACACTCTTGTTTCGGCTTCTTGAGGGCCGCGGTTCGCTGTCCACTATCCACCGTTTGGCCGATCTGACTCAAATTTTGCACACGTATTCTTAGGGACCCGGTGGGTAACATCGGCGACATTTCCCCACCCCACCTTTACCCCCCTCCCTCAGAGATGCGTGCAAATCTGTTTCGTTCGATCGATCTGACCTAAATTTTGCATACTTATTCTTTAGGACAAGGCGGGTAACAAAAGAGACATTTCCCCCTCACCGTTTACCCCACCCCCCCTCCTTTTATATATTTCCATGCAAATCCGTACCGTTTGAACAATCTGACCCAACTGTGTATACTTATTCTTTAGGACCAGGCGAGTAATATAGGCGACATTTCCCCTTCCCCCTACCCCACCCCTTCTCCCAGATAGATTTTCTCTACAAATCTACACCGTTTGACCGATCTGACTCAAATTTTATTTTTTTTACTATATAGAAGTTAGGGGGACAGACAGGAAATTATTATAATTGGGATAAAAAAGAACACTTAGTAAAATTCACTATTTATTGAATTAACAACATGTTTCGCGGGCAATGTATGGTTCAGTCATCTGGACACAACGTATACTAAAAATTAAAAATTTAAATTGTAAGAATAGACATTAAAAAACAAGGAATAAGTGGGTATATGGGAGTTGAATAACTAATTAAGAACTAATATGAAAAGGAATTAAAAAGTTATTTTTTTGCAAAAAATACTTAGTTATTCATAATATTTAATTTGCTGTTTATACTTTTCCTTATTTAGACTTCTATTTAATATTTCTAATTAGGTATCTAACTCGTATGTAATTTTTTTAAACCCTTGTTAATTATCAAAAGAATAGTTTATTTCCAAAAGATTATTATCAAATTCAGAATAGAATTGCTATTTAAACATCTTAAGTGCTCCTTAATTTGAATATCAAAATGTCTTCAAGTTACCTTATATAGCTTGCCGCTGGCCACGTGGTCAATGTCGGAAGAATTACACATATACAACTACTCAACAAAAACAAATACTCACTAACAAATACATCTTTGCTGTCTCCCAGCAATATTAACATACTATTCCATATATACACAATATCCCGGTTAGGACACTCGCCTCGTGATCCAAAGGTCGCGGGTTCGAACCTCACTCCAGACTAGCAAGTTAGTCCTATTTTCATAGTACAAGCGTTTAGCTTAGTAATAATATTGATGTGACACGTATTCCGTGTCTCTATTTAAAAAAAATAAAAAAATGTCTCTTTATGGGGAGGTACAGCGAGAAACATTATGCATTATTTATAGTTTTATTAAACTAGAAAAAAAATGTAAAATCTGAATGTAATATTAAATAAATAAAAAATAAAAGAAAATAAAAAAACATACAGGGTGTAACAGAGCTAGTCTACAATACTTTACAAGTGGATTCCTGCCTTGATTATGGCCATGATAATTAATAGTTTTGTAGTTACGCAATATCAAAATTTGCATTTTTTTAATATTTCTGACTTATTTTTACTCCCTTTATATTAACTCGTGGCGTCTGCTTGCTTGCCGGCTTGCCGTCAACAAAAACTTTAGGTTGATTTTTGACCCTTTTCCCGTAATCCAATCGAGCTGAAACTTGGCAAGTAGACTTGTGGCGACGATCAAGAAGATCTATCAAATTTTCGTTAAAAAAAATTAATAATTATGGTATAATTTCGGATTTTTAGAAATTTTATTGGTTTTTTCAAATTGGAATCATTAGAAAAGTTTGATTACGGCGGCCCGATAACGTCGTGGAATATTTTCTAAATTTGAATTACTCCGTCGGTATGCGTAATAGGTACTTCACTACGAATGTCGAAAATCTAAATTGACTGACAAATGTTTTTAGAATTCAATCTTCAAAGCATGAAGTGTCTTATCAAAGCTCAAAACATCTGACATTTTATAAATATATTAAATTACTGTAAGTTTAGTGTTATGTTATATGTTTTAATTCGTCTTTAATTGTTGTTATATTTTACAAAGAAAGGGAGTATAATAAAAACTTGGTTTTTATGGGTTACTTTTTTTACTAAATATCGAACTATCATTACAGTAACGAAAAATTGATTCGTTTCAACAAACCAAGTTAAATAAAATGATTAAAACCCTGCATAAATTCCAATTGGATTTTTTCCAATTAGAATTGGAAGATTTATATCATTTTAATTCACTTGTATTAAAGAGTATTAATTTTTCATATTTGATATAAGTTACTATAATGATAGTCCAACAGCCAAAAATAAGTCAAATGCAAATTCTGACATTACATAACTCCATAACTATTGGTATTAGGTCATAATTGCTTGAAAATTTTTGACTCATAATCAAGGCAGGATTCCACCTGTAAAGTATTGTAGACTAGCTCTGTTACACCCTGTATATGCCAACCGGGATATTACGTGACGTATGTATTACATATGAACTAGATTGTGTAAACAATTACAAACTCGCACTTATTTACAATAATTTGATAAAATTTGTATGCTTGCAATGTTTGGCAATAATATTTTTGTTTTAATAAAAAATATATCATTAATTAACATAGCGGTTACTGTGTGGCGCAACACGAATATATTAATTTACACTAAACTAACTCTGTGCTACACACACGTCTCATCATCAGGTTATTATTATTATTATTATTATTATTATTATTATCAATTAAAAACTAATCTAAATACAGTACGTTGGCCACGAAACGGACATTACCAGCAAATGCGATTGGTCGGGAAATGGTACAATAATTGCTTTAGGCAGGTCGCGGCCGCTTGCTCAATTGGGTTCTGCTAGTACGTACTTACTGGTTTACACATCTATATTCGTGTTTCATTATAAAAAATGCATACACACACATTGCGTATGTATTTTCCAACGACCACGTGACACACACACATACGGCCGTCTCTATTAATAAGAGCAAGAGTTTGACGATATAAAAACACCTTCGGAGATGCGAACTAGTCAGCGAAGACAAACCTATAGAGCAAGTGACGCAACTTAATTATCCGAGTGTTATCTGATCACGCTGATCCCTGCAATAAATTAAGGGATTAATTAGGTATAATAAGAGACATATTATGGAAAAACAAGCGCATGAAGGTCCGAATTTACAAAACCGAATTTACAAAACCTGTGTCAGACCCGTTATGACAAATGGTTTGGAAACTAGGATCAAAAGCATTGATGTATTATAATATAGACACGTTATTCCCATACTAGCCGACTTTCATATGTAGCAAATATTGCATTGAAAGAGACAACAAATCACATCACATTTATTTCATTAATTCTCTGCGTGTAGACTGAAAAATTAGGTAATTTGAAGCTACGGCGACTAAAATAACATACTCATTCTTACAATAGTTCCTTTTTCCCCGGGATTTTTTTTTCGGCGTAGCTACAGTTATCTACAGTACATTATATCATTGACCAAAAGCCTCCTTCGGACATCCGAGTTGAGAGTACTGCGCACTATAGCAGGGAGGACCCTCAGGCTCAGGGTTGGAAACTCTGAAATATAAGAGACCTGTCAGGCAGAAGACATCGTGAGATGGTCAGGAAAAGACGGCGGTACTGGAGAGACCAGGTGGACAGGATGGATGGTGAAAGAATTTTCCATGTGGTTGCCCACAATACATCGCCAGGAAGACCGCCAAAAAGGTGGGAAAATAGCTGGTGCTCCACTTCCCAAGAGGACGGCTTCCGCTCAATAACGGATCTATGATCTAGAACAAGAAGAAGAATAAGACAATTGTGTAGATTATAAATTATTGTATGAATGTAAAAATTAAGTATAATAAATTTAAAAAAAATCTTTTAGCGATTAATTTAGTCACCACCGGGATAGGAACCCGGAACATTATTTTACCGAGAGAATACATCATCATTACACCACGTTAACTATTTCCAGTTTTACGATGAATTTTATACTTATGTATACATAGTGCCCCATAGCTAGTAGCGAAAACTTTGCAGGAGTCTTCTTCATTCAACTTTGAATATAAAATATTATTTACACTCTGGGTGAAATGTCAAGAGTTAATATGCCAACTTTGATGTCGTTTATCACCTTAACTGTTGACATTTCAAACAAAGTGTACATAATATTTTCTAATCGAAATCAAAAAAGAAGACTTCCTGGTAGTTTTCGTTAGTAGCTTCGAGACACTGAAATGTGTTCCAATTGGAATTTGAAGGTTTTTATTTTTTTATTTGACTTTTATTAAAGGGAATGAATTTTTCATATTCAAAATTAGTTACTGTAATGATAATTCAACGTTTCACAAAAAATAAGTCAGAAATATTGAAAAAAAATGCAAACTTTGATATCGCATATCCCCTTAACTATTGTTATTTATCTCAGAAACAACACAGTGGGATATTGCTATCTATGCTTTTATACCCCTCAAATATACCACCTCTTTAACATATACATATACACAGGGTTATTTGAAAACATTGATAACCTCGCAGGACTATATTCCTGCCTTGATTATGAGTCGTAAATGTTCAAGCTATCGATTATGAAAAATTTATTCACTTTAAAATAAAATGAATAAAATGAAAAAAAGTTTGCAAAAATTTTAAATGATTTTTTTACAAGGTTTATTCAGAAATATTTAAAAAAATATATTTTCGTATCTTCAAGAACTCTGCATCCCAGACGACTTAAATAGTAGACGCCAAACTCTGAGGTCAGCTTGTACTTCAGATGCAGGAAGGGTTGTAGAACCGACCATCCACAACCTGAAGACTAAGGTTAGTGAACGGGCATTTGCGGTGGCAGGCCCAAAGGCGTGGTACTCTCATCCCTCCGTATTATGAAACAGTGCATCAGAAACAGTTTTTAAAAAAATCCTTAAAATTAAATAGTAATGAAGGACTTAACTATGTTAGTTTAAAGCGCCCTTGAGGTGATTTTTTGTGCGAAAATGGCGCTATAGAAATTATCAATTATTATTATTTTATTATTATATAAACTTTGATATTACATATCTTCATAACTATTGATATTATGTCATGGTTGCTTGAACATTTTTGACTCATTATCAAGGCAGAAATCCAACTGTAAGGTTTTCGCTACTATCTATGAGACACCCTGTATATAAATATACAATTCAATTTGGATATTGCTTCGCCTTTTATACCCCTCATTTCTAAATATTTTTCTCAGATTCACTTACAAACGATGACATGTTTTAACCACATCCGACGGCATCTATAATACAAGGAAAAGCGAGGATTTTTTATGAATATAATTGAACTAGGTACCTACTCGCTAGGCCAGTAACAAAAAAAAACTGAATCCGTAATATTACAGCTAGGCGAAAATACAGTCGAAATTTAAAATTTAAAAATAGTGGTGACGACATCCTCGATTGCTAGCGCTCCGTACAGCGCGCAGTAGTAGTTATCTGGACCAATCGGTTCCACCCAAATTACACTCATTAATTCGTGTTGTTGATTTATGATAGTCATTCATGCAGCAACACCCGCCATTGTCAATCCTAGCCGGGTCCTGGATCTCATCTTTTCAATTCGAAAATAATTATTTTTCCTCCGATATTTCGTTAAACGGCTTGAGAGCAAAATATTTATTCATGAGTAAACAAATTAATCTGGGATTTGGGTCACGCAGGGCTGCACTGGATCGGACAGGGCTGGGAAATTCAAACTGATTGACCAGAAATCATCAAACGTAAAAATTTCGCTGTCTGCCCGTTTGTCCCCGTAACTGTAACGTGTAACATCCGTAATTTCGTTCGAATTCACGGCTTAAAAACGGCCGGAGATGGGGCTTGAACCCCGGGCCACCAAACCCGAACCGGCCGATTAACGCATGTTGCTACGGCCGCCTTTTCGAAGACCGCCAAAAAGATGCTATAAATATAATATACTAGGGCTTAGCAGAGACGCGAACCCATGTTCCGTCATTTTTGAGGGTTACAGATAGTCTGCTCCTATCCTGTAGTGGCCGCTGCGCCACCACAACTTGTACTCCCGTAAAAAATATTTTTAGATCTTGTTCTTCTCACATCATCAAGTCTACTCTCGTACTCTCATCGGTTTACGTCGTCTGAACAATGCCGTCTTGATCGCAGTGATACATGGTATCTCGTAACTAGAAAAAAAAACTTCAGGGAAGTTTTCTTCATTCAATTTTAAATGGAAAATAATCCTTTCACTTTGGGTGAAATGTCAACAGTTAAGGAGATAAGCGACATCAAAGTTTGCATTTTTTTTTTCAATATTTCTAACACATCGTTCGAGTGTCAAGGAAGTAACTTATCATGCAAAAAAAATGGTTCAAATTGATGCGCGGCTTGAAAATGGTATAAAAGTTGTGTCAATTACGAAATACTGGATATATAGTATAAGTCTCAATTTTTTCGTAATCTTAAATTGTTAACATGGTAAATTTGGCATTCTCAGTTCCCCGATTAGATAAGTCCTGGGTGCGTAGGTACACCTGCGATAACCAATTATTTTTTTTATATATCTTTCTTATTGATTCATCTATTTTTTTTTCATGTACCTAGGTATTTATATTTGTTCAAGTAAGTTAGTCATATTTTTCATGGCATCGTGTATAGTGAAAATTTTGAAATTTATAAAGATATGGCGCAAATCATATCTTTATAAGACCTTGTGAAATAACTTAAATTTCCTTATCTTATTTAACCAAACCTTGCTAACCTAATCTTACCCAAAAATAGATAGTTGCACGAATTCGCTAATTTAATCCTAATGTTATCAAAATATGCAATTATAAAATTCTCATAAGTTCCTGTCCTCAACAAATTTCTCTCTTATCTATGGTTAGCGTAAACTGGTATATTATCCATGGATCGAGCATCTAACATGTCAAAATGTTTGGTGAAAATTCTAAACATTTAAATGTAGGTAATATTTTTAATACTTGGTACAAAATCAAAAAATTTTTGACATCGGGGTACTCAACTCTGAGATGACCCAGGTAGATAGTAGGGCCCTCGTCAAATCGAGCAGACTGTATTTAATGTCGAAATGATGTTCAATTAAAGCATTTTATTGTATTTCAATATATATCATTCTCCTGGTCACGGTAAGCACTGTGATGAACCAGCTATAGGAGATAGTGGGTCCTCGTCAAATGACGGTATTTTCTAGAGATGCTTTCTATTATATGAAAAATATTATACAGTCGTAAAATAATTGACGCGAGTAGTATTTATTATTATATTTTTCATTCCGATCTTATATGTGAGCGCGCGCGACTAAGCGACAGGATGCAACCGGTCGACTTCAACCATATGATGTAGTGATACAGCTGTTAAAATTAAATATTCTATACAGAAATATTACTACTACTAAAATTCAACATTTCATATGAAATAATGTTCTATACTATCAGAAATTCTTTATACGGTAAATTAACTAAAAATATGAATTATTAACTAACATAATTATTGTGTGAAAATTGCGCTTTTGAATGCAAAATTAACTAAAAATATTATTGGGTTCGCATACTATATTGAAAATACCTAATGCCCTTTGCATTTACTAAATGTATTACCTAAATAACCACAGCTATACCAACCTGTCCGTCAGGGACGAAACATAAAACACAGTTATATTCCTAAAAGTGCTACCTCTTACGCGACAAAAATACCTATTGCAGTCGGGCTATGAATATGAACTATTTCCGCCTCATAATGGCACCTGGAACCAATACTAAAAACCTCACTAGAAATAATAAATGCGACTAAATCTCGATAAATACAATATATACTATTCGTAATACGTCGTTGAATTGGCACATGATTCGTCTAATGGATGAAGGACCCCGTTGTGTATCGTAATAACTTCAAATTCTTTTATAGGAGCAGTGTGGAAACAATTGCATAATATTACGTAATAAAAACATCTAACGAACCTAATAATCTATACATTTATGTTACAATAAAATACGTTCACCAGAAGAATTCGTGTATTAGAAATAAAACATTTCCGTTTGGAGACAAACCAGTAGAATTGTTCGAACGGTGCAAAGGGAAAAATTCACACATATTAAATAACATTGAAATTAATAATCATAAACACTTTGTATTAGCAAATTCTTACCTTGAATGGTTTCGTCTTAGACGTGCATGAACCTGTTCATATTAATTCCTGGGGAAAATAATACATATATTTGCTATCTACGAAATACGACATTTTTGAAGCGAAACTTCTTTATAAATAAGTAGATAAGGTCTCGGGGATGGTTTGTTCGAAAGGATTCTACAACAGCCCGTGAGTTTATATGAAATAATAGTTTCTTTGAATGCTAAATTTTGGTTTTTTAAACCCTCAGCATCTCTGCTGAGAGGGGTTGAGGCTCCGCGCCCGCCTAAACCCGGTGGCCGACTTCCTAAGTGACTAAACGACCCCCCTTGTTCCTCCGGAACTTACTGCATCCCGAGACTCTATCTCTTCTTTACGAGATGTGATCCCGTGACGCCCTTCTTTTAGGCTTATAATTGAGAAGGCCGTACTCTTTTGGTACGAGTTTCTGATGATGTGTGTTGTCTTGAGGCGCCTTTCTTTTAGGCCGGTGTTTGAAGAATCATGTACTCTTTTGGTACGAATTGATGACGACATTAGCCTCCTTTGCGGGCATAGTCAGCGATGTTACAAATTATTGTGCAATCTCATTATGCCTTTTCAGAATGGCGTCCCACGATTCTGCATCTTGCAACATTTACTTTGGTCAAATGTTAGGGTGTTAGTAACATATTTATAATATCCCAGCTACTCTATATGAGTGAATGATTTTTGTACTGCATCTGGCTCTGTCTTTTTACAGAGGATGAAATAGAAGTTAACGTTTTCTATTGAGATTTCATAGCATTCAGGCATGAAAATCCTTCCAAAGTCAGAGAATTCACGACGTTGGTTTACGCTGTTTTTGAGCAGGATGAGGCGCGAAGGTCGAGTCTAGTGGCCACTCCGATCAACAAGGGAGGTCCCGCTTTTAAGAGTACCTCACAGGGGCTTGCGCGGATTCCAGGCTTATGACACGAGCGTCATCCACAACCTCACCTAGCTCAACGTTCATAAACCAGAAAACTCCAATTTCAGTTAGATCTCCCCATTCTGTCCTTTACTCGTCGTTCTGAAGCTACTTGTTAAGCCGGATATACCGAGGTACTCAAATCATAAAGACTTAGCTGAAGACCGGATTGCGCAATACTTATGCAACACAATTATTATAAGGCTACTAAGCGTTTCTTATAGAATTACATGTATTCAATTATTAGTAAAAATAGTATGAAAATCCCCATACTTTAAAATATATTCGTTCGGAAGAATTTCTCGTACGATTTGGATTGATATCTGGTTATGCAATACATAACGCGTCGACAATTATTATGAATCTATTAAGCACTGCTTATAGAGCTCCGTAAAATCAATTGTTAATACAAATGGTATGAAAATCCCCATGCATCAAAATATATTCGTTTGGGAGATATTCCCGTACGAATTGAGCCAAGATCACACAAGAAATCGTGATATTAATTATACATTATTGCTCCGATTTTAAATCTTCCCAAAATAAATACATTTCAATAGTGAAAATAATTAATCGATAGATAATATAAATGTGTTCCTTAGCTGTTACACAGTGGCGGTATGATCCTCTCTGGTACTGATGAATGGTAGATTCCTCCATACGTCCGGGCAGCAACTCCGTCCGCAAATGCTGTTCTGGAACTCAGGGCTCCGTCGGTAGTCTGTCGGGCAGCGCTCCCGCTCGCAAGTCTGGTCTCGAACTGAAGGGGCTGAGTATATCGTGTTCGCTCCTTTTATAGTAACGATTTCACCATACCTCTGAAATCCACGCTAGTGCAGTGACTCATCCTATGCGCGATGACCTCACCGCCGGCGCTCGCCATTGGCCGGATTCAGCCATCAGGACGGTCGCCTCCGGCTCAACCCGTCGAAAGGTAACGCGTGCCTGTGATTGGTCCGTTTCGTTAAAATAACAGTAAAGCACCCGCTACACGCGAGACTTGCTGTTCCGTTTCATAAATAATAAAGGCTCGTTCGCACCTACACACAAGGTCGAGTCTATTAGGATTGGCAAACAATATTAATTTAACACAGAATTATATCTATGGTATAATAAAGATCTAAGAAATATTACTTGTATAGCTGAATATTCAATATTTGGTTAGCCTCTTGTAATACATGGAATCTTGAGAAGAAATATATCAGGCTTTTACTTTTAAACGATTCAAACCAGAAGAAATATATTTTTGATGTCCATACTTGACTTTTTTGAATATTATTATTTTAAGATTTTCTAAATTTATTAAATCTATCTCTATGTCGACCATCACAATTCTATGTGGGAATATATCCTTGCAAAATCCGAATAAATTCTACCAATACGCCTGTTTTTTTGTTCTAAAATCTAAATGTGATGATTTTAAAAAAAAAATTTAAAGTAACATATTATTTCAGAACCAAGCCTAGGGATGCAAGATCCGGATTTATTGTGTTTGTGAAAATATATTAAGTTAACTAGTACTGTGTTAAACAACGTCATTGACTACCTTATTTTCAATTTTAAGTTGACTGTATTCCAAAAATAACAAGATTGTTATTCTAGTGATCGTTACCCCAACATTCAAAAATAGACGTATTTATTTATGTCCTTTTTATTCACGGTTTATGCAGTTTTTGATAACATCTCTGGAAAGTAGTCGTGAATCTACACTGTCCAATTAGTATAATATGTTGAGGGAGATGTGGAGCGTAAGGGATTCATAAATAATTGTCATTAAAAACCCAAGACAGGAAACAGAAATTACATCCAGTATTTTTATGTCTACATATAAGAGAGTGCAATGTCATTTTTACAACACCGAACAGTTGTGCAGTAATGGCATATATGTATATAATTTAAAATTAAAATAGTTACGTCTTTATTAGATACACATGTATTGTAATGTTGGACCTCTACGATGTCTGCGTGTTCTTAAAAAGATCTGTTTATTTGATGTCGAAGCGATATTTTTCATATCAGCATGCAAATAAGTCATCGCATTCTGGAATTTTATCTAAAATATATGAGTATGATTAAATATAATATGATAAATATAAGGTATATAAAATACTAATATTATTTTAAAACTTCATAGAAATCAATTTGTTTCACACACATTTACTAATTTCTACATCCAAAGAGTTCAAACATTAAATGAAAAGGGAATTATTCACAATGGAAAAAGTCACAGTTGAGGTAACAATCACCAAAGAACGAACAATCTTGTTTTTTCATAAAGCGGCCGAAAGCTTGACTTATTATATTTGCATGCGAACACATGTTTTTAAAGTTTTTTTTTAAATTTTTACCAGACCGCCGCCGCCGTACGTACGAGTATATTTCGCTGTTTTGTAAACCTGGCGTTACAGTTTTTGTATTTTTTAGGCAGTGTCGGCAGTGCGCGTGAACGCACCTCGAAACGATACCAGTTACCGTTGAACTGTATAAAACCTGTCCGAAGACTATCACAGATTTACTGTGCAGTTTCAGCTTCCAGCGGAAAGCCTAGGCGAGTTTTTGTCCGCCATAATGGAGGTGACGCCTACACTCGCTCCGCCGGGGACGAGATGGCCGCATCGGCTTTGAATTAGGTCTACACACAAAAAACACAACCGTGATGCTTCAACCCGCATAGGAACACACAAATCCCAATGATTTAACCCTCTCCTTTCCACGCAGTACAACACAGGTTTACCCAGCAAATTAAACTCATAACATTGAAGTGTAAAAATCTTCGCTCTGTATGGCGAAAATTTTGCGTCGGGGCGTCAGGCTAAGTCCGTCGGTTAATTAAAATGTGCAGGGGCATGCAGTGAGTAGGTACGTTTTTGTTTATGATTTTTGTGTTTAATTTGTAGAACTCCATTTACTTTTTAAAAAATTTAAAATAAATTATTTAAAATAACGCTTTACGCAAACTTGAAGAACGTAATAATAGTATGATTATAATTAAAACAATTAACTTTGTTTCAACCACTTATTTTATTTTTAAACTCTCAACATGTTTCGAGACCAAAGGTCCCTTCGTCAGGGAGATACTAAGTATACTCCTGAAGAATGGACCTTTGGTCTCGAAACATGTTGAGTGTTTAAAAATAAAATTAGTGGTTGAAACAAAGTTAATTGATTTAATTATAATCATATAAAATGTTACCATAAAGTGATTTTGCGTTTATTAAAGAAGTTGTAATAATAATATTTATTAAAATTTAATTATATTTATTTTAAATTTAATTAAAAATAAGTATGTTTTTGCATAACTTTTACGATAGTATATATTTTGAAAAACTTA